>BQNB010048366.1:19897-42599 GCA_026074375.1 Tanacetum coccineum | reverse complement strand
CAGATAAATAGTAACCAAGGGTTAAAAAGGCGGGTTTTGGGTTATTTTATTGTTTTGACTTTTGTTGACCGGGGTATAAGGGCGAGAGTTTGAGGTTTTGACAACTTCAGCCCTCCACTTTGTTATATAGTTTTGCAAATGTAGTCCTTGTAACGTTATCAGCCTAACAGCAGGCTTTTGGGCTTTGTTTTGGGCTTGTTATGGATAAAAATGGTTTAAAGGTTTTATATGGTTTATGGGCTTTTATGTTTTAAGGATTTTTATTTGTGGTGTTCTTGGGCTGACCCGGCCTAATAAATTGGGTCCGGGTTGGCCTTTCTCGGGAAAACACATCCTTGGCTTCGATCTTGAACCTTTTCCAATCCCGTGCTCAGTTTTTGCCATTTTTCTTCTATTTTCGTCCTTTTTCACATATCCGGTACCTGCACACTCAAGTAAGACAAAACACACATATATTCTGTATTTCTTGTCTGTTTTTAGTCGTTTTGACTCGTTTTCTGAGGATAAAAGTATGTGTAATTTAGCAAATACCAATAGATTACATCCATATATATCTTCTCATACGTCTTTATCTTCAAGCAATCCTCTTCTGGCAGTCTTAAGTCTTCATGTAGCAGTACAAAATCTTCCAGCAGTATTAAGTTTAATACTAGCAGTACTAACTTCCTTTTGGCAGTACTAACCTAGTTAGTACTGTTAGTTATATTCTGAGCAGTACTAAGTTCTTGAACTAGCAGTACTTAACTTGTGAAGATTTATTCCCAACACGGGTTGTGTTGCAAAATAAACACAAGCATTTGCATAGTCATGAAGTAGACCATGCCCGAGGAAATTAATCCTCGTTGAGAGGTTAAGTCTTCTTTTTGGCGAAGTACTTGCCTTTAAGATGAGGATCAGGTTGCTATCTGAAGTAATAACAAGTCATATGACATATTTTCTATTCGAACTTTATTTACAGCTTTGTGCCATTATTGAATGACATTTCTGAAGCCGTAAATATTATCAATTCTAGAAAACATGTCATTAAATCATATTTTTGTATTTTTTTGATTTTTTAATTTTGTATTTTCTTTTTATAAAATTTTATAAAGTGAAAAATCTTTTTGTGTTTTTATGGTTTTATATTTTCACATAGTATATACAGGATATGAGAATAGGTACCACTACTATTCTTCAGCTTCATCCGCTAGCTCTTTCAAAGTCTCAAGAGTAAAACATCTCATGCCCAACTTGTCGATAAGAAATTCAATTCTGTCCCGACTTAAAGCCTTTGTGAAGATGTCTGCCAACTGATACTCTGTCCTGACAAAGTAAAGCTCGACGACTCCATTCTCCACTTGCTCTTTTATGAAATGGTATCAGATAATATGTTTAGATCGAGAGTGTTGAACATTGTTGCCGCATAAGGCAATAGCGCTTTTATTATCACAATACATTGGAATCTTGTTAAATCTAAGGCCATAGTTGGTAAGTTGTGATCTCATCCAAAGGACTTAAGCACAACAGCCGGATAAGGCGATGTATTCAGCTTCCGTACTAGATATTGCAGTGCTTTTCTGCCTCTTTGAGGACCAGCGAACAAGTTTATCTCCCAACATTTGCATACTCCTAGACGTACTGCATCCTGTATCTTGATAACTCGCGTGATCAGCATTTGCAAAAGCTGTTAGTGCAATAGCAGAATCCTTCGGGTACCATAATCCCCGATTAACAGTTCCTCTTAGATACCAAAAGGTTCTTTTTACAGCATGGAGGTGCTTTTCGGTAGGACGAGCCTGATACCATGCACACATGCAAACAGCATATACGTCTACTGGATGTCAGATACATAAGGGTGCCAACCATGCCACGATAATGTGTAGGATCAACGGCTTTCCCTAGTGTATCCTCATCCAGTTTGGATTTCTCCACCATTGGAGTATCCACAGGGTTACAAGATTCTATACCATATTTTTTCAAAGATTCGAGAGCATATTTTGATTGATTTAAAAAGATGCCTCTGGGACTTTAAGAAATCTGTAGTCCTAGAAAAAATGAGATTTTGCCCATCATTGACATCTTAAATTTTGAACACATTTTCTCAGAAAACTTATCACAAAGTTTAGTGGTCGTGGAGCCAAAAATTATATCATCAACGTAAATTTATACTAGGAGAATATCTTTGCCTTCACGTTTGACGAACAATGTGGGATCAACTTTGCCTTTGGAGAATCCTTGGGAGAGAATAAATGATGACAACAAATCATACCACGCGCGAGGAGCCTGTTTTAACCCATATAAAGTTTCTTCAGTCTGTACACATGATTTGGATTGTCTGAATCCACAAACCCATCTGGCTGGCTAACATAGACTTCTTCCCACAAGATGCCATTCAAGAATGCCGTCTTCACATCCATTTGGTAGACGATCATATTCATATGAGCAGCAAATGCTAGAAATATCCGAACAGCCTTGGGTCTTTCCATGGGAGCAAAGGATTCTTCAAAATCAATTCCTTCTTCCTGACAGTATCCATGAGCTACCAAACGAGCCTTATTTTTCAAGATACCTCCCAACTCATCCTATTTCACTTTGTAAATCCATTTTAAAGTAATAACCATCACTTTATCTAGACGAAGAACAAGTTCCTAAACTTCAAGACGCTCAAATTCATTAAGCTATTCTTACATTGCTTCAATCTAGCATGATTGAGTTAAAGCATCTTTGTAGGTCTTAGGTTCAACTATAGTTAGGAAGGCATTGTAGTAACAGAAGAGGGCTTGTTCGTGAAGCTGGAGTCTTGTGGAAACAAGTCTATAAATTTCTCCAATGATATTTTGCAACGGATGATCCTTAGTCCATCTGTTGATATGTTCTAAGACTGGAGCGTCTGAGTGCACAATTGAAGGAATAACATCCGATGATGAAGATTCTTCAAAAATGGTTTCTAGAATAGGAATACCAAAATACGGATCGTTACTCATATGTGCCACCTCAAGATCATGATTCTCTTCTTCAGCACATAGAGGAATTTCTTGGGATTGTGGTTGTGAAGTGTTTTGAGAAGTACTTAGAGATGGTGCATCTTGATCAATAGTTGTCGAGGAAGGTGAACCGGTAGACTCAACAAGAAGTGGAGCTTCTACTACCGGAACTGGAGAGGCAACACTAGCTGGAGGAGAGAAAAATTCATCAAACATAGTTTGAAACACAATATCCTAGTCTTTCCTTGTTGGTGGTACGAACGATGCTGGAGAATGAGGGTTTGGAATGAGTCCTGAACTGGGTGTTGCAGGAGTCATTTCATGAAGTGTGGGTCCTGAACTGCTGTGTTTAGAAGCCATTGTCGTCAGCTCATCAAAATCGACATGGAAAGTTTCAATAATTCTTTGGGTACGTGGGTTGTATATCCGGCAAGCCTTCTTCTTGGGTGCGTATCTAATTAAAATTCCTATGTCAGCTTTGGCTTGAAGTTTACCCAAATTTTCACTATCATTGGTTGGATAGCAAAGTGCACCAAACATATAAAGATATGATAAATCAGGTTTCTTCTCATGTAAGCGCTCATAAGGAGTTTTTCCATGTCTAAGTCGTACAATGGATCGGTTTTGGGTGTAACATGCAGTAGCGACTGCCTCGGCCCATAACAATAAAGGAGCTTTTGCATAGATTAACATTGTGCGAGCGACTTTAACAAGAGTAGGATTACGCCTTTCAACAACACCATTTTGTTGTGGAGTCCTCGCAACTGATGTTTCATGAGAAATACCGACGCTCTTATAATAATCACGTACAATTTGATTAACAAACTCAGTTCCATTATCTGTACGAACATTCCGAACAGTTGCATTCAACCTAACTTGGATCATCTTCAGAAACTTGATTATAAAATCAGGAGCCTCATCTTTTGATGCCAGAAACTTTACCTATGTAAACCGAGAGTAATCATCCACAATAACGAGGATGTACTTCTTCCCATTAACACTTTGAACACGCATAGGCCCACAAAGATCCATGTGAAAAAAGAATATTTTTTCTTGATTAGTGTCTTCGGATTTGGGTTTATGTGAGTGTTTCTTGCTTTTCCCCATTGCACAATCCGAGCATAAATGATCTTTTTCAAATTTCAACTTTGGAAGACCATATACGAGACCATGTCTAGCCAAATGATTGATAACCCAAAATTCAAGTGTAACAAACAGCGGTGCCATAACCAATATTTGGTCTTGGAGGCTTTTGACAAGACACATATCGAAGAAGACGACATCATATCTCCTATTGATAAGGTATATAAATTTGTTTCCCTAGATCCCGATAGTATATCAACACCTTCCAAATTATGAACGAAACATGTGTGTTTATGAAAAGCCACCTCTAGATCCGAGTCACAGAATTGCCCTACGGAGAAGAGATAATGTCCTAGTCCTTCCATATAATACACCTGAGAAATTGTGACATTCCTTATTTGATAATCACCATAGCCATGATCTTTGCAATCTGGTCATTACTGAACTTGATGGTACCGAGAAACTTTTGGACGAAGTTGGTGAGTTGAGAGCGATTTCTGGTCATATGTTTTGAATAGCCAAAGTCCAAATACCAGAGAACAATTTAGACAACTTGCATTTATCAAGAGAAGAAGATGGAGCAACTGAAAGATTGGATCCCTGAGATGTACCGGGTTCTATTTTGTTAGCAATCCTAGATTTAGATATCTGAGATTTACTATTGAAACTAGTAGTCTTAGGTACCTTAGATTTCCTGGTATAAATCCTAGTTGCTACATGTGTTACTTCTAGAGGAATAGATTCCCTAAGAGGCACTTCCTTAGTGGTGGTTATCCTAGTTAAAGGGCACGTATTTCCATCTAAAGAAAATTTCCTTCCTGTAGGTCTCCAGTTATATCTAATTTTAGTAAACACATGTCCTGTAGGCTTCCATACTTCTTTTGTTTTATCTTTCTTAACAGACTTAGATTTTGACCGCGCATTCATATCAGAAACATATTTAAGAAAGCAAGCATCATGATTGGCATCAAACATACATTGATTACATTTCACATAAATTAACTCAGAATTCGCATTCAACATAGTATGCTTAACATTTGCATCACAAACAGAGTCTTTAACATGATTCTTTTTATTAGCACTTAAAGTGGGTTTCCTATGTTGGGCTTCTACTTTATTCTTTAAGTTGCTACGTTGTGGTTGCGGGATCCTATCATTCTTTTTATTGCCTAAAGGCTGTGATCGGCAAACACTAGTAGAATCTTCAATCCTGTCGAGAGCAACACAGGCTTGTTAGAATTAGGTGTTTTAGATGACTCTAATTGTTTATGACTGTTGCTTGAGGATGCAAGAGGTTCAACAAACCTAACTTTCTTTTCCTTGTTCTTGGGGGTATCAGCAACTAAGTTGCCCTATGTTTGATGAAATGACAGGGTTGGCAGGTCGAACTTTTGTGTCCTTGTTCTTTTGTGTGAAAGCAATGAGTCTCTCCTTTTGTGTAACTAAACAAGGGCACGAGTCATGGACATAGACTAACTCTTCCTGAAGTCGTTTAGCATACTTACAGGCCAAGTCTAACTCACCATCTAAAGGATTTGATGCTCTAGTTTTTTCTACAATTTCTCAAAGCACATTTGCATTTTCCCTAGATTTGTGAATATAGTCTATAGGTGCATCCTTGTTTTTGAACAATTTAGGGGGAAGAGGTTCTACTACTATTTTGAACATGCCTTGAGCGATAGTGATGGCCTTTGGTTTTGAAGCAACAGAATCAACAACATCTTTTCCTTTAATTCTTTTCAATTCATTTTTCAAAGCTTCATTTGCTAAAACCTTTTCTTGAATTTAAACTTGTAAATTAGCATTTTTGACATATTTTAAGTTCATTTGAGAAATCAAAGAGTCGTTGTGTTCTTTATTAGATATACGAGACTTTTTAATCGAGCCGAACTGATCTTTAAAAATCTGTTTCAAATGCGCAATTTCTTTGTGCAAATTTTCATTTTCAGAAATTAGTTTGGCCACACTATGCTTAAGCTCAATATTGATTGTCTCAATCTCATCATATTCCTTCTTTACTCCATCAGGATTCTTTCTCAAAGCATTAACTTTCTCTACCAACTGTTTGATTGTAGTGTCCTTTTCTTGAAGCTGGGCTTTCAAATCATTTGTTTCAAAATAGTCTTGAATTTCAGGATTACTTTGACTAACACATGAATTTTCTATTTGAAAATTTTCTTGACTTAGTTGCATATCAACTTCAAGAGAAATGCAATGTTTTTCAAGATTTAAAAATCATGTTGATAGCTCATTAATGACTTTATCCTTTTTGAAAATCTCAGTTTCAAGTTCCAGACACTTTTCATATTTTTCAACAAACTTATCAGTCACATTCACGAATTCATTCATGGCAACAAATGAATTCACATTCACAGAAGATTTCATAGCAACATTCATAATATCGTAAAACATGACTTGATCTAAAGGTTGATCATTTTTAGTTAAAATTTGTCTCTTTTAAATTTCAAAACTTCTAGTTTCGAGATGACATTCTTCCACAACCTGTTCCATTTGATTAAAGACAGTTTGGACTTCAGTAATTCATCAAGAAGATATTGATCAAAATTATTCAAAGTATCATTTAGTGTCTTTAAAAATGGAATAACTTCATTTACAAAAACTACTTTTATGTGTTCAAACTCCCATGAACCTTCGGTTATAGCTGTCGGAGTGGTTCGTCCTTTTACAACCATGTCAAAATTAGCAAGATGGTATTTAAGTTTTTTCAAATTGGTATTTACCAAACTTACTTTAGGAAGTTCTTTTGGAACCTCAGTTTTGACAGGTGTAGAAGAAGTACTAGATTCGGCAGAGCTTGGAGAGTTGTTAGGCCAAAAATCTTGTTCTGCAGATAATTCTATTTGTGGAACAAAGCGTTTACCAAAATCTATAGACAACTGATTTAAAACAGCATAATCAACTAGTTTAGTTTTCAATTTCACAACTTCTGGATCACTTTGTTTCAAACTCATTTTTGATCGACTTTCTTTAGCAAGTATCAAGGTTTCTTCAGAATCAGCAATCGAAATCACATTTGTTCCCTTAGCAATAACACTGCCATCATAAAGCATTGGCCTAATCTGCTAAGCTTTCTTAAGATAGAAAGGATTTTGAAAACCAAAAGCTTGATTCGTGTTATTATCAAAGAAAACTTGTGGTTTCGTGAGCATATGCACAGTTTGCGCGGATTGACCCATCTTATAAACGATATTGTCTAATTCTTTAACTTTCTTTTCCAAAACAATTTCTCTATCAATATTCCTAGTTTCTTTTTCCTGAGATTCGGTTTTAAGAACATTAAATGTTTTCATTAACGAATCTTTTCTTTTAATTGATCATCAAGAGTTTGTTTAAGAAAATTAATTTCCTTGTCCAAATCCATAAACTGTGCATGTTTCTCCTAAATCAAATCATCCATTATTAGCTTTTCTCTTGAACTTACATCCATATTTTGTCTTTCTTCTAGCAATTCTACTCGTTCTTTATATCTTTCAAGCTCAGCAGATAAGGATTTATAGGCAATTAAATGTTCCTCGTTGACCTTGTTAATATTTGTTACTTGATACGACATTTGTTCTAACACAGACAATATTATGGCATCTTGTTGTGCAGAAGAATTGGTAACCTGAACAACTACATTTTGTGATTCATGCAGATACTGAGAATAAGGAATGATATTACTATCACTTGTTATCTCATTTTCTGGATAATCCACAAGATGAGAAGGTTCAGAATACTGCATCTCATGCACACGTTGATTTGGCATATCATGATGAGTATTGTCAGAGATTGGTACCTCAGAAAGAACATCTGAACCGTAACGAAACAAATTGGCCATAAGAGCAACTTTGGCAGTGGTAATGCCATCACAATCAGATTCATGAGCATCAAAATCATCGGCTTGATAAGCTACATTGTTGGTAAGAACTAACTGTGTAACTGGAACATCTACAATACTCGGATCTGCCAAAAATTCTAATTCTTCCTCACTGAGAACTTTACCCATTCCTTGAGCTTCAACCAAAAGAACTTTTTCCCTGAACCACGAAGCATCTCTCTTCCTCTTTGGCTCTGTGCACTATCATGCCATATGACCTTCCTTCTGGCAGTTAAAACATTTGACCTTCCTTCTTGCTGTACCAGATGTGTTAGCCCTTGTTTCAGATGTGCCGGCAGCACAAGAATTAGTTCTCCCCTGATATGGTTGAACAGTTACTCTCCCGTCATGAATTATTGCTTGTTGTCTCGGGTTAGAGGAGTTTCTTAGCTGGTTATTGGTAGAAGGAAAGCGAGAGGTGACAACAGTAGACAAGAATGACATCATCTTGTTAATTGCATCAATCGGGTCATCTCCTTGCTTAAACGCCGAAACTGCTAGACCAGAATCTATTTGAGGGAATTCAGTAAGGTGTGTTTGTTGATTAACTGTAGAGACAGTGTATTCAATCTGAGGAGTTAATTGTGGTGGGAGACAAACAGCTTGTTGAACTGTAGATGAATAGGAACTTGGATAAGATGCTGATGGATAAGAAACTGCAAGTGGTGTTGATGGATAAGTGGTAGAGTATTGCTGTGAGGGATGAACTGCTCCAAACTGAGACTGGGGTGGTGAAAACTGTTGTTGAAATAGAGGATTGTTATATGAAGACTAATGATTGTTGAAATGATGCAGAGTCTATTAATGATTAGCAACTAGTGCAAGTGGATCTTGATGACGTTCACGCATAAGATAGACTTCGTTAGCATGAAGTTCATGTTGTTGAAGATATGCATGGAGTTGATCAAAATTAGTGGTGTGTAGATCCCTTACTAGTTTGACATCCATGACAAACTTGCTCCACTCAGATGGAAGACTGTTTAAGAACTTGTTATTGACTTGAAACTGCTCCAAATTCATTTTGTAAACATTTATGTCATTGATGAGCTGAGCAAATCTCAAATAATACGAGTGAAGTGATTCTCCCTTGACATGAGCAAATTTATCAAATTTATCAAATTCATCATATAGCTTGCATTATCTTTCTTGCTTCGTCAATGAAGTACCTTGCATAAGCAATTGAACTCTTTGCCATAAATCCTTGGTGACTCTGTAATGATTAACAAGAGCATAAACATCAGGTGGAAGTCCTTGAAGAATGATATTGGTTGCCTTTAGATCATAATCAGCTTGAATCTTTTCAGTTGGGGACAATTCAGCATACTTCTTTGTCCTGGTCGCACCATTTTCATCAATGGTTGGCCAAATGAGTGGACCATGTTCAGCTGATTCAAGGATCATTCTTACATGCTTACGGTTTTGCATATACAATTCCATTCTACTTTTCCAAGAATCGTACAGGGCTTTATCCATTATCGATGGATGATTTTCAGCACCAGATAGTATCATATGCTCAGCAAGAGTGGACATTGTTACTTAACTGGTATGTGTAAGGATTACTTGTCGATCGAACGGTGATAAGAAGTAATTGTGTTCAAGTGAGTTGGTTTTAAGTGTTTTAAGTTTTGAGAATACACGAGATTTTACAATTCTTAATTAAAAGAAGTAAACCGTATAATTCACGTTTGAGTTGTTAATTTTAGTCCAAGTTGTATTAAGTCTCCTAAGTCCAAATAGTCTTAAACTGCCTTAGTTCAAGGATTAATCCGCCTCTTGTAAAAGGAACTAAATCGCCTTCAACCAAAGTACTAAATCGCCTTCAACTGCAAAGGGACTAAATCGCCTTCAACTGCAAAAGGACTAATTCGCCTTCAATTGCAAAGGGACTAAATCGCCTTCAACCAAAAAGGACTAAATCGCCTTCTATTGCAAAGAGACTAAATCGCCTTCAACTATAAAGGACTAAATCGCCTTGGACTAAGAGAAGACTAAATCACCTTGCACTAACAGAGGTCTATTTCGCCTTGCAAAGGAGAGAACTAAATCGCCTTGCAAAGAAGAGGACTAAATCGCCTTGCAAAAAAAGGACTAAATCGCCTTCAACAAAGAGAACTAAATCGCCTTGCACTGAAGAGAACTAAATCGCCTTCTTCAATCAGGGACTATTTCGCCTTCTTCAACCAGGGACTATTTCGCCTTCTTCAATTAGAGAACTATTTCGCTTCCTGCAAATACGAACTTCAACTTTTCCAAAACACTAAAAGACTCACTTTTTGATGTTTTTACCCAAAATTTCTTGTACAACTAGTAAATGTAAGCGTACTAGAACCTTAAAAATGCAAACTTGATGATTTTTAAGACAAAAAATTTAAAATCAAAATTTTTATGCTAATAAATTTTTGAACTAGAAAATGCACAAAAAATGATATTTTTCTTAGATCAAAGCTTAGACACCTTGTGTATCTAAGATACTAGAACTTTATACCAAAGTATATAGTCTCTTCGTGTACCACCAAAAGTTCAAACCAAAAAAAATAAACGAGTATAGAAAACTAGTAAAAACTACACTAACACAAACCCATACACACGAGTATATAGAGAACAAGAGAGAAAGAGAGTGGTTGGAAGAAAGGTAAAGAGAAAGACACTTAGAGAGAAAAATGCAATAACATGTAAATGAGAAACCAATCAACCAACACCCTCTCCATACAAGGAGAGGGTATTTATACATCATTTAGGACCGGTTGCCCTAGTGTAACGTGGGCCTTTAGTGGGCTTTTATTGTACCTAAGTAAATTAGCCTAATGAGTTTCCAAATATTACTAAATGAGCTAACTAATGGAAGTGACCGATACTTTTGTATTCCTAACATTGACACTTTTAAGCATGTTTTTCTCAGGTGAATTAGATGTTTGGCTTACTTGATGTGCATTGGAGTCTAAACATTACAAGATTACTATTTAAATGACACATTTAGAGGTCGTTCTCTCACATCTTGCACAAAGGTACTCATGAAGTAATGCTCCCGAACAATATTCCACTGCAACCTAATTTGGGAGTGTTACACAAAGTCACAATAATCCATATTTGCAAGATTCCATATGGTAAGCTAACCCATTTTAGACTTGCACATGTGTATATGTTTGTGGCTTGTATCATTTTTTGTTTGTTTATTGCTAGTTGTAGCCAAGAACACCTTTGAAGGTAATGTTCTTGACCCATGGATGCCCACCTTAGAATAAGGGGGATCACGTACAATGGTATCTATTCTTTCTTCTACAAAGATATCAAACTTACATCAAAAGACCTAGATCCCGCCTTTTTGATTTGACAAAAAGGGGGGAAGGAAAGCAAAGCATTAATGCTTATTGATCGGATAAAGCAAGCAATAATGGAAGCAAAGAGAAATAGCGTACATAGGAGTATATAATCTATATTAGTCTCATATGGTGAAGACAATGTTTAAGCTTCACCAAATTACAAGGCCAAGATAAAGACGCGAACTTCATCAACGGCGGTCTTCATCTTCACTACGTTTGTAATTTTATTTGCTTTCCGAAATTTTATTTGTCATCATCAAAAGGGGGGAGATTGTTGGTGCAACATTGACTAGGATCTCCTTATGTTTTAATGATGACAAATAAACATTTGCAAAACATAAAATCACAAATGATAGCTTAAATCCACAAAACCGGATTTCACCATCTAGCGCGTTGGGCACGCGTCAGCGGTTGGCCAGCGCGCCACCCGCGAATTATATTTTGTGGATTTAGAAATTGTCGGCTTTCCTCTTACCCAACACATATGGAAACTTCAATAAAGGTATGTACATGATAATTGAGCATTTGGGAACACTCCAAATGAGGTTTAGACTTAGAGAGGAACAAAAACGAATCCTCCTATTTTTCAATAAAATGCTAACTCAAAACTTTTATCAAACGCCTCTAGCCAAGGCTGAGACTTCTTTCTAAACCAAATGTCACTTTACGTAAATGCATCCTTTCCTGTTATGGGATATGCTTTACTTAAGATGCAAATCACTTAGCTTGTTTGCATCAAGATGATTAGTGATCAAATCCATTGTTGATTATCATGGATTAAAGTCTAAATGAGTAATTGAGTTTGTGGTATTTGGAAGTTAATCATACTTTGACTTTTCTCACTTCCTTACCAATAAATGTTTTTACAAACTCACATGTACAAGTCCACACTTCTCCTACACAATCCTTTTACTCATTCTTTCTAATCACTTGTTTACCCTTCTTACTAAACAAGTGATTTCATCTCTTCTACACACACTCTAATCATCTTCTTCCTAAACAATCTCATAATCACATATGCCCACTCTTTCCTCTATTATTGGTAATGTGATTATTAACCCAAATTAATCAATTGATTTCATTGGTATCTTCATTTTCATCTTCAAACCTTCATACACATAAACCTTCACCAAATAAACCTTAAATCTTATCCTCCATATGCCAACTCACATTCCCTTACACAATGTACCTTCCTTGTACTTGTGGTATCTTAATGTCTCCTACATTCCCAACCAAGATCTTCTATATATTTTTAAAACATTCTCCACCACATATTTACTATTCACCTTTTTCTCCATACAATTCAAATTACACATACTCTCATCTTAACCCTTGATTAAGGCATGTCACAAATCCAAGTTCACACACTCTTTCTTTCTCAACTCTTGGATTGCTTCTCAAAAAAACACAACAAACACACCTTCTCTTCTACCCTTGATCAAGCCACCTCATCAATCCAAACTCCCTCATTCTCTTCTCAACTATTGGATTGATTCTTCATCTCAAACAAACACAACCTCTCTCATAAACATTCATTACTCACTCACACAACAAACACAACCTCCTCTCTACCCTTGATCTTGCCACTTAACCAAGTGTCCTCTTCACATCCTCACCCTCTATTTCAAACAAGATTAAGAGGCTCCCTTCTTTCACATCATGACAACTTACACAAAACTCATTCATCCTTATCCAACATGTCTGTAAATGAATTTGAAATTTAGATTTCAAATATTTCCCCCCTTTCTCTCCAAGCAAAGAATATTCTAAGAATATTCTCTTGTACCTTAACTAGCAATTTTAAATCTTTAGTTAGATCCTAACTAAGCTAGTTAGACTTTGAAGAATACCTAAAATACCCCTTTACGATAATTATTTTCACTCTTTACCTTATCGGATAAGCAAAATGCTTTTAAATACTTCACATACATTTTTATCAAATGGATATTTGAGTTGGTTGACCTTGAGCATAAGAATGATTGAAAGGTCATAGCGTGAAGTATAATTGGGGGTTAAACAAGTGCGGATGTTTAAAACGCCAAGTCCCGAAGAAAACATCTTTGAGAATCTGGCGCGTTGGCCACGTGGTAGAGCGTGGGCAGCGCGCCAGACACGAATTGTTTTTTAACAATTTGTGTTCCTTGGCTTATAAATACCCACCCTTGGCCTTTGTATTCCTCACCTCTTGCAAACATTTTTTCCTCTCTTTTCTCTCCTCTAATCCTCTAAGTCTAAACATCAAGTATTCTTAATCTTCTCCTCTATCATCTATTGAAGAACACACATCTCCGTAAAAGGGCCACACAAGTACCTAATCCAAACTTGTGTGTTTTGTCGAGGGTCTTCTTTCTCATACCCTTTCTTTAGAATCGAGTCTCTAGGCTAGGTTAGGACTTAGTTCAACCATCTATCATTGGGGAAGTCTTGTATCCGTAGGATCAAGCCTGGATCATTGGGGATCTAGTTGTAGTTTGATAGGCTTCCAAGGGGAAGGCTTTTAGAGTTCATAGGGTAAGTCGAATCACGGGCTCTTAGGAGTAGATTCCGAGGGCGGAATACCGTAGGTAGTAACTCTTATGTGTGAGCGCCGAGCTTTGTTGAGAGTCGATGGAGTTAAATTGTAATATGGTTTATAGTCCACCATAAGGATTATACTAGGAATAGTATCGATGTCGTGGATTCGCAACTAGACATACGGAAGGACTAAACCCACATAAGGATTATACTAGGAATAGTATCGATGTCGTGGATTCTCTCTTCTTCTCTCTATCTACTTATTGTTCTCATTGCAAAGTAGATTAGTACACCGCTCGGCACTTTCGAGACTTGAAGTTTTGTAAACTTCGAAGAAGTCAAAAAAACCGTATTCACCCCTCCCCTCCCCTCTACGGTTCTACAAAAGATTTTAAACAATCAAAATATATTCCTCAAAATTATTAATTACAGGGTACCTACCATCGCAATATACAGGTACCCTACTAGTTACATATCATGTATTAATAACCAGGTCGCACATACTTGTTTTCCTTCATTTTATTAGTTTAGACCGAGTTTTATGCACAACATTAGTCAAATCTATGTTGTTTAAAGAAAACTAGCAGGGCACTCGTGCGTTACAGTGATGGCGCACGGGTACCCTGTGATTAACCAGAGAAAAAGGAAATGATACTGGTGAGGTCCGGTTCACCCGTTTTTACCGGTGACCACTCATTTTCTCGGTTGATCCCGTTGGTTAGGTTCAGTTTTCAAAACTATATATACTATCAACTTGTTAGCATATAAATTGTATGAAGCTTTGTGTGTTTTATTAGTTTGTATAATAAGTAAAATAACATGTAATTTTCACTTTATGAGTTTTTAAAATAGCATTAATTAGTTTGTAGTTTGTGCTTAAGTGTTTTAATGCTTAATTTTCAATTTCTTAGTCCATTAATGCAAGAACAGTCATTCCTACAATTTCTTAGTCAATTATAGCTTGTTTAGATTGTACAATATGAAAATATTAATGTAATTTTGAGTGAGGGGTGTGTTAAAAAGAGTATTAATTATATGTGTTAATTTGATGTATTCTTTTTTGGCAGACCTCGGTAAAATGTATTAATTATATAAAAGTTACAAACAATAAAATGCTACTCAAATACCACATTAACCTCAAGCTTTAAATAGTTATATGCTTTCTAACTTGTATTACTTAAAATGTTTTATATTTTAATTGCTTATACAATGTGTATAGTTATATGTAGGATAAGGATCTCTAAAGTTTATTCTCCGATGTTAGTAAAGTTGAACTAATCAACAACATGAAAATGATAAAATAGGACCACCAATAATCTATATCTATACTATTTATAAAGGGTTTATCCTTTTTTGTTGAATGTTGAATGTTGAAAAATTAAGATAACTTAATTATGGTAACCTAATGTTGAAAAATTTTTAAAATTAATTATGGTAAGAAAACTTAAATATAATTTAATCCTTAAATCCTTAAACTTTCATTATAAAGGTCACAGAAAAACCACAACTTCTCGTGTATAATTATTTGCCGTTATACACTGTCGCTTTGCACGAATATACGTCTTAGAATATTCAACTTTCAACTTTCAACTATCTTAGTCATTTAATGCCGATGAAGTCTTTATAAGTAGTTTAGATACTACATCGACAATGACAAATGACATGTATCGAAGAGTTAACAAATATTACTCAAACTTTTGATGGGATATAATACCACTTTTTTTTAGAGATGCAAGGAAATCGATCGAACAGCTTAGACTAGAAAGGTTTCTAATTAAGGCTACTCCAAAGAAGACTAGAAACAACAGGTCTTCCAAGTTGTAGAGAGAAAACAAAAATCAAGTCTTCCGCCTCATTAATTCATGGCTGAACAAGTCTCCGATATATCTTCAACCACAAACTGCTTGAGGATAAATTTGGTTAGTTAGCCAAGCCTGTTGGTGGCTTACAATCCATTAGGTTTTTTATTGCTTCCTTTATTTTTAAATTTGTCATTTGCCATATTAAAACTTCATGTATTATCTTATGATATACGTATGATTTATACATTGTTCTTCGCATATTATATTTATGATATACATATGTTTGTTGGAATTTATAGATAGTCAATTAATAAAAGTTAAATGTAGAGAAAGACTACATCTACTCACGCTTGCAATTACCCTTTAAAATTATAAGCAGAAACTCCATATTCTTCATCCAACATTGTTTATTCCTCGAGTCCGCACGTACATCACACTGGTTTAATATTACATTTTAAACTATATAGAACGTTTCGAACTTGAAATGAGACATCATAAACGATAAAGTTTTATGATTTATTCAGAAAGCCTACATCTATTGTTCAAGGAACAAATTTAAAAAAAAATATTACTGAACAATGAAACCCCGTTGGTATTATATTTTTTAATAGACTATTTTTAATGTAAATAACTTAAAACCCTAATGAACCTTAAGCCCACAAATCAAGCTTAGGGTTTGTTTTTTTTTTCCACTAATCCCTCTTATTAGGTGAGTGGTGGGTCCAAACACCTTAGTTCATCTTATTTCATACACACACCAAAACGTGTCTTCGCCCATTAAGAGGCTAAATAAGAGATTCTAACACAAAACCACTTAATTCATATAAAAAAAGAAACAAACCCTTAGACTTACTAATATATCCTCTAATAATCTCTCGCAATCTGAGCGGCGAAATCACGAAAGCTCGAATTGATTAAAAAACTAAAAACATTAAAGCAATAATAAATTGTTTTGGAAGACATCCGACTACAAGCGGAGACATGTATTTAAACAGCAACGAGAAAAGCATAAACATGCAACAAAAGCAAATGCATGAAATCACACATAATTTGTTGTTGAAGAAACCCGGCAGCATGCGGAGACAGATCTTCAAAAAAAATAAAGTTTATTTGAGAAATTTTATGGGTCAACTTTTTTTAATTTTTTATTTTCAATTAGCATTCTTAGTTTTTTTAGTTTTATTTGTGAAGACATTATAACAAATTAAGGAAAACTTGTCTATATTTCATTTTATGTGCAATGCTCTATGCCACATACCTTGTATATATATTGCAGCAAAGAACCTTACTCCAACCCACATGAACACAAAGCACATATGGCATCCGCAAGAATCACTAAGGCCTTATTTCCTTCAACGATATTCTTACTTGTTACAATATTCTCAACTACCCTTTATTTTGCTTCATGTTCTTCAGATGAAGTTGATGCTCTCTTAAAATGGAAAGCAACTCTACATAGCCAAAATAACAACACCCTTTTACCTCCATGGACAAATGATCAAAAAGCGGTGTCTCCATGTAACTGGTATGGAGTTTCATGCAATGAAAATGGTAGCATAAACAGACTGAACCTTTCGTCGTCTGGTTTGAATGGTACACTTAATTATTTTTCTTTCAATTCGTTTCCAAATCTTATGTATTTCGATCTTAGTTCCAGCTACTTTTTTGGTATCATCCCATCTGACATTGGTCACCTTTCGAAACTAGTTCATCTTGATTTCTCTTTTAATCAATTCACCGGAAAAATTCCATCAGAAATTGGACAGATGAGAAATCTTGTCACACTTTACTTGTATAATAATCAGTTAATTAGTTCGATCCCACAAGCCATATGCCGGATGAGAAATCTCTCTAGGCTTGCATTGAGCAATAATAATCTTTCTGGTTCAATTCCTACATGTTTCGGTCAGTTATTCAATCTGAGTTATATTCGTCTCAACGACAATAGCATTTCTGGCTCCATTCCTTATGAATTAGGAAATCTTTCTAATATGAAGGAAATCTATTTTTACAACAATTATCTATCTGGGTCTATCCCTAATGCATTTGTCAACCTAAAGAGGCTGACTGACTTGGTTCTCGCTAAGAATAGGTTGAATGGATCAATTCCAACAGAAATTGGTACGTTAATTTCACTAGAACGGCTAGAGCTACAATCGAACAATCTAACTGGTCAGATACCACGATCTTTAGGTGAACTCAGATCCCTTTATCTACTTCGGCTCTATGGAAACAGGCTTTCTGGTCCCATTCCCAAAGAGTTAGGGAATTTGGTATCCCTTTCTAGTCTGCAGTTGGGCGAGAATCAGCTCAATGGTTCGATGCCAAAATCATTTGGTAACTTAAGAAGTTTAGAAGTATTGAATCTCATGGCAAATCAACATTCGGGTCCTATTCCACAAGAATTAGGAAAACTGAAGTTGGTTCAAATGGAGATTAGCGGCAACAGCTTTTCAGGTACTCTGCCTGACGAAATCTGCAATGGCGGTAAATTGGAGAAGCTAACAGCTGTCAATAATAATCTAATAGGTCGAATTCCAACAAGTTTATACAACTGCTCAAGCTTGAGGCGAGTGCGGTTTGATGGAAACCAGCTCACTGGAGATATTTCCAAGAGCTTTGGTGTCTATCCGCACCTCGATTACATTAATCTCAATGATAACAACTTTTATGGGAAGCTCTCAGACAATTGGAGTAAGTGCAAGAACTTAACGGCAATACAAATGGGAGGGAATCGAATCAGTGGTAACATACCAACTTCTTTTGGAAACTTGACTCTGTTAAATCTGCTTAATATTTCCTCCAATGATTTAGTTGGGAAAATACCGAAAGAATTTGGACGCATGACAGGCCTGTTGAAGATTTTTTTGAGCAATAACCGACTTTCTGGTGTCGTGCCTCTAGATCTAGGATCGTTAGGTGAACTCTTGTGGCTAGATCTTTCCATAAATAAGTTGAATGGGTCCATTCCAGCTTCCCTTGGTGATTGCTCGAAACTCATCAACTTAAACTTGAGCAACAACAAACTTAGTCATGAAATCCCAGCTCAAATAGCTAGATTGCTTCACCTATCGTATCTTGATTTAAGTCAAAATTCGCTCTCCGGTGAGATACCTTCAGCACTTTCAAGTCTGTGTAGTTTAGAGATTCTCAATCTTTCGCACAATAAACTTTCTGGTAATATTCCAAACACCTTCGAAACAATGAATGCCCTGCGGAGCGTTGACCTATCATATAATCAGTTGGAAGGTCCCATTCCCAATAACAAAGTCTTTATAAATGTTTCCATAGGACTGCAAGGGAACAAGGATTTGTGTGGAAATGTTATTGGGTTGAAACAGTGTGCATCTAGAAGGCATAAATCAAAGGTAAACCACAGACTCGCACTCATTATTTCCCTTCCACTCCTTGGAGCTCTTCTACTTTGTGGTCTCGTGGGAATGTTGGCTTTATATAGTAGGAGATTGAAGAAGATGTCATCAACACAACTGGAGGATGAAGATAAACATAGTGAAGATTTCTTTTCAATCGCAACTTTCGATGGAAGGGAAACTTATCACGAAATCCTAAAGGTAACTGAGGAGTTTAAGGAAGCATATTGCATCGGGAAGGGAGGATGCGGAAGTGTGTACAAGGCAAAGTTGGCATCAGGTGACACAGTTGCAGTAAAAAGACTTCACTCGTCCTCTGAGATGATTAATCACAATGATTTTCTAAACGAGATCAGAGCATTGACAAGGATACGACACAGAAACATTGTGAAACTAAATGGGTATTGTTCACACGCTCAAAACTCATTTTTGGTCTATGAGTACCTTGAAGGGGGCAGTTTAGCTTATCTTTTGAGCAATCAAACAGGTCAAAATTTTGATTGGAAGAAGAGGGTGAACATTATCAAAGGGGTTGCATATGCTTTATCATATATGCACCATGATTGTTCACCCCCTATTGTTCACCGTGACATATCAAGTAAAAATATTTTACTTGACTCAGAGTATGAAGCTTGTGTTTCGGATTTTGGTACGTCTAAGATTTTAAACAATGACTCTTCGAATTGGAGTAATCTAGCAGGAACATTTGGATACCTTGCACCAGGTAATTTATTTTATTTTCATTCATAACACAAAATAAGTTGTTATGTCCTTAAAAACAGGATTCATCATACTCATACCTTTTTTTGTTTTTTGCAGAACTCGCTTACACAATGCAAGTAACTGAAAAGTGTGATGTGTATAGCTTCGGGGTTTTAGTGTTAGAAGTCATCAAAGGTGAGCATCCAGGTGATATAGTAACTTCTCTAACATCTTCATCAACCAACAAGGTAGAGCTTCAAGATTTATTGGATCATCGTCTACCAGTTCCGCTCCTGGAAATCAAGAAAGTTGTGACATCGATCTTGGTTCTAGCGATAAGATGTGTTAATTCAGACCCGGATGCAAGGCCTACAATGTATGATGTTTCACAAATACTTGCTTCATTTCCTTAAGACATCTGTAAGAGTGATAATTACTCCGTACTCTATATAGACATATAGTATTTTCAGTTATCAGATTTGGTTCCAGTCTTTAGAGTTTCATTGTATTTCCTTCGTATGTAAGATAGTGTGTTGTTGCAATTAGCAATGTTTAAACATCATATTGTATCAATAAATCAATCTAATCTATGTTGCTTTTATACATAATGGTTACTTGTAGCAATAATAAAGCAGGCCAAGTAGTTGTATATTTTAGCGAGTACTATAAGTCTAAGTACTGCCCCTTAAACGTTGCTAACACCTTAATTTCAGTAAATTTAAAGAAACTTATTTGATGTTACCAATTATCAATTTAAGAATTTGGGTACTCAGGTTACCAATGCAATTCTGTGTGATGAAAGTGAATGCTAGTTACATGTATCCTAACAATAATACCCAAAAAAAACTCCCCAAACCCTTTGGCGAAAGTGGCGACTTCACTATCCCTAAACCGAATTTCAATTAATTCATGTCGGTGATAGACTACTTAATTTGACCATACAATTGTTATCAAAGAATCCCTAATTGACTTTGAAACCAATTCGTCCCTATTTCATCGTTTGTGTTTGTTTGTCATTGTTCTTGTGTGGTGCTCGATCTGTTAACCTAAAATTGATTTTGTCTGCTTGTGTCTGGTGTGGTGCTTACATTCTAAATCTCTCGTTAGGGTTTTTGATCAGTGTAGGAATAGTCGTGTGCTGTTCGTGTTCCAGTTCTATCAGTAGCCTAGGAGTTTAATTATTTGTGCGTATGGGTTTGTTTGTGTTGGGAATGGAACGTGGTTTTTTGAGCCAAAAAGGGAGTGAGGGTGGGAGAGGTGTTAAGGAGAAGGAGAAGAATGGTGTCGCACCATCTGCTAAGGAGATGAATGAGGCTAACAAGGATGGTGTCGCACCATATGTTACAGTTGCGTCTGGGGACAATACTAGTACACAAGAGGCGAATTCGGATAAGGTCGGTCATGATAATATGCATGATGTGAATGTTGGGGAGACACCAAGCAACTTTATTGCTACTCCGGACAAAGGTACTTCTTATGCTAATTTATTTACGGGTGAATCGACTAGGAAGGCTTTGAATTTTTGCACTTTATATACACCGGGGGGAAACGGGGTTGATGTCACTACAACAAAATGAAGTTAAAGCAACACCAACAAAGTGTTGTATTATGCCTTTAAAATGTTGCATTATGCATAACGTGACACTTTGCCAAGTGCTGCGTTATGTAACATTGCCTTAGGTACATGTAACACTTATATTGGATTATGCAACATTTTTTAAAAGTGTTGCCTATGTTTAGCAATTGTGACACTTCAATGTGCAACACTTTTAAAATCAAATGCGACAGTTTTTACACTCATGTGCGACACTTATATACACATGTGCAACACTCTTAGATTCAATAACAACACTTTTCAAGTTTATGTGCAACACTTCTTTATTTGAAACCAATAAGCTTACAACACTTTAATGTATCAAGTGTAACACTTTCTCGTGTTTTATTATATCAGTGCAACACTTTTTCTAATGATTTGTAGCACTTTTATTTCATGCAAATTGTTTATAATACATAATTTTTTCAACAAGTTTAATATATAAATTGACATTTTCATTCCATAATAGAAATAACTAAATACAATAGAGAATATGACATTGTACTTTTGACAAAGTTATTCAATCCAAACTAGCTAACATACATAATCTATAGAAAGAAAAGTTGTCTAATCATAATTCCAGAAATCTTGACATCTTTACAGCTCTCCATAAAGCCATTTTTGGTAAAGTACATCAAAAGAATGTAGCCTGTTATACACGAAAACGATTAAGATTAGTTTTTTTTACATTTCATGAAATTAAAGGATAGCTACCATTAGTAAAATAGTTACCCTAAACAAAAGATAGTTGTTACAATTTATGGCCAATTATTCATGGAAGACCAAAAAGGTTTATATAGTTGCAGGCATTACGTGCACTTGATAATATATACCCATTTTAATAAGGACGTCCTTAGCTAAAACATGATCATCCAGATTCCCTCCAAACATAAGCAGTGCGCACACAATCTTGAAGAAAAGATTATATATGATAGAATCAATCAAAATATAATGGAAGTGTAAGATTCAATAAAGCACATATATGGATGTACTTACATGAATGTAACATGAATAATAAAAACTTTGTACTCAAAAATTTGACGATTACTGAAAATTAAACATAACGACATTATGAACCACAGACGTCGAAAACTGATTCAATCCTACAGGCATTTTGCCTCGTGGTACAAAAGGTCTGACATCCATGGGTAGTGTGTTCATAAAGTTAAATGTGTGTGGTAAAATCAAATTGCATGGAGTGCTTGAACATAATGATTAAGATGTCACTTACACAGACATGGTATACTTTAAAAGATTTATTTTTCCATCAAGTGTAGCGATACCATCAATCATTTGTCAACTGTTTGAAATTCCGCCTGCGCAAAGAAGTAAGATTGAGCCTAGCCTTGTTATAACACACTAGTTGGATACCCGCGCATAGCGGCGGCGATAAAAATTGCTAACCCAACTCGCTCCGCAATTCCCTACCCGCTTAGAGAATTCGTTTGTTTAGGTTTCCGTAGCTTTCCCGCAACA
>BQNB010048366.1:0-19674 GCA_026074375.1 Tanacetum coccineum | reverse complement strand
CGGAATTTTAGAAAATACGGTGAAATTAGATCATAAAAAAATAAATAGATAAAAAGATATGTCAAATTGAAAATAAAAGTGATATTTTAATTAAAAAGTCACACATGTCACTCTATGATGTGATTTTCTAAAATAAGATGGATGGTTAAGATTGCACCTCCTTATCTTAATTTTTGATGGGACACACATTGTAAATGCTTTATATAATAGTATAGATATAGATAATAAACAAGTGCGCAATATTATCTACGTCGTTGCACATAATAAGCCTTTTCATGAACATGTTTCTTCAGGATTTTATGGACATGGTTGCGAAGCATATGACCATCATTTACAGCAGTCACACCAACATATAATTAAACCAAATTCTTATCATCGACTGTACGTAGGATATAAAAAAATCTGAAAGAAAGTTTCATTGGAACCAGAGTCGCACCTCTTCGGGTAGTCTGAACCAACAGGAGCAACCTCTGCATGTATGGGAGCCATCCATTATGTCATCAAATACAACCAAAGATGCTTGAAGCTGCAAGCAGAACCGTTTTGACCTTTAAGCTAGGCTCTTAATCAACATAGACTAAGATGATACTAGTTATATAAGTTTCACAGACTTGAGTATCTTTAGTGTGTTTATACATGTATTACATACCCATTCAGTGTACCAACCAAGAGCACACGCAAGAAAAACTTCATCTAATGTCATTTTTTCCCCTTTCAGCAACTGGCGTCAACAACAAAAAATGCGCGGACCATTTTTCCCGCAAACCTCACATTTTATCCTAAATATGGCACTCATCTCTACGGGCCAGTGAGAAGATCTACAAATATATAAGGGGGTGGAATTTAATTTGTTCAATATAGCATATTTATTTGCTGTTTCATGGGCTTAGGAATAATGAACTCTACTAATCTAGACCGACTGAGAATAATTAACTTTACTAATCTAGACCAACTGGGAATTAATATTCCTTAAGTAACCTTTCAATAGAGCAGGAGCAGGGCCATCAATCTATTCTAATAAGAGCCGTTCAAAAAAAAAAAAAAATCTATTCTAATAAGAAGGAAAACTGTTTAGTTACTATGATCATATAAATACAATAACAACCATACCCAATCCCGCCGGAGCGAGGTATAGGGGAGGTGGGATGTAGACAATCGCACCCCTACACGAGAGTAAACGGGCTGCTTCAAGAAAGACCTCTGGCATTTCAATATTTCAAGACTTTAAAGGGTTATGAGATTGTTGTATGGCATGAATTATTCATCTGCATGATTTTACTCTGAGCATGACATATAGGGAAATTGTTTTTAGATTTTCATTGGCATAGGCTGTTAAACAGAAGCAGGTATCTTATACCATTTTGAGCAACGAGATGATTCAAATTCTATAATATGATTTAGTTTATAGACTAGTGAGCACCACAAGTGTATGAAAGTGAACTTAATAAATGAACATGTCTATCAAATAGGCATTATGGTTGTTCAATCGACATAGAGTGTTATTTGGTGTAACGAGTTCAATAGTGGATGGTGATCGTCCTATGTTGAAGTTAGCAAGATAGGTGATGATGTATGCGTTTTGATACAAAACAAAAAAAGTGAGGAACACACACAACAAAATTATTGATGAGCACTACATTACCAAGTAGTTAAAACAAGTTCAAACTTCAAAAACGTATGGCTGTTAGCTTCTTGAAAGGGTATGTTTCCCTTTTTTTTGGTTCAAAGCCAGACTTTAAGCAAACCATAAAGAGCGTACATTTTGTATTAAACCAATCATAGACTTGTAGTTAACTAGTTATACCAAGTATGTCATTATATTATCACGCCAGATACTACTAGTTTTCCTTACTCAATTATTGGTCTATATTTAATTATTATAAACATAGAGCAAAAACATCGTAAACCATCTTTTATCACACACTTATTGGCTATGTTTCTAAAAGATTTCCATGTGACACTTCCCATCTTTTCCAATTTCAAAACATACTCAAGTTGCAATTGCAATGACATTATTATACTTAACACTTTAATTCAAATGGGCAGCATAACATTACAATAGTTACGACGTTCAACAAGATTTCCACATAATTCTCTATTCCTATTTCTAACCTCTAATTTTTTTTTTAAGGACTGAGAAACCCAAGTGATGAAGCATTTTAAATAAATATTTATATGGTTGAAAGAATGCATAACACATAATAAAAATAACCATTTAGTAAATGGTAACGTGATTTTGTGAAGTATCTTACCTGCTTTTCCTTCGAGCTCTACCCAAATTGCTTGGGTACTTGCTGTCAAGGCATCATCAGGTGTACAAAAACCGCTTAATTGATGTTGTAAAATCAGCATCACTTATTGGATTCAGTAAATTATCTCCATCACTTTCTTTAACTTACTGGACGAAAAGCACTATCCAACATACCCATCATTGTCACCTCTATCATATAAATGGTATACTAGTATTCCTAAATAGATAAAAGAAACGTTGGTATTAACTATAGAGATTTTATTAAAAAACTGACCCATGGTGAGTCACTTAACCAGCATTGTGTTCGTCAAAAAAGCATAATCATCATTGAAATGTTAAATCTTTTTGACAAAAAGTGGTTCAGGTTAACATGACCCATTGATATAAGTCACAAATTACCTGAGTTGACCCGTTACCCTACCTGTCCATTTTGCGACCTCTTCTCATGATCTAGTTTCTACATAGGACAGTTCAATTATTTCTTTTATTTTGCCTACAACATATTTATATAATGAGTTAGGGAACATACACTTTAAATACTCCTTTTCTTCCTAAGTCATCTAGAGCACTCCACCCCACATCCCAGTACCTGCATTGTTGATTATGTTTTCCCATATTAAATTTGACCTATTGGTAGCTTGAAGCCATTATACATGGCTTAAAAGTGTAAGTTTCCCCATATTACCTTCATGATTAAGTACCTCGAGAACATTGTCAAGGCCATTGTATCGCACCCGGTCACAAGGCCGCCTGGTTTAGATAATGTCATTTGAAGAATGCCATTATCGATCAACACCTGAATATAGATGATAGTAAATAATATATTTTGGCTCACATGTCTTTATTTTATGAATCTTTGCAGTAACCCATAACTGGGATTTAAAAAGCAATAATACCCCATAGTGGTTAGATGATATAACCAAAAACACCACAAGAAAAAAGAGAAGACAAAAAAGGGAAGTTACATGGTGATCTGGAAACCACAATTGCACACCGGTACATGACATTGGTCCAGGTCCTTCCTGATAATCTGTAACACACGCACAAAACTGTATAAGCAGAATCCCCCCACCCTCAACCTAAATTTGAAACCCTAAATAGATATAAAATGAAGAAAGATAAACCTTTGAAATCCCTATAGGTTATAGATATGGTATGAATAACACATCCATAATTTCACCCATATGGCCTCGATTACATGGTAATGGTAACTGCAGGTATAGACCTTAACAAACACAATGATTCAAATTGAAATAATTTAACTAACTCCTAAGAACACGAAGATAACCTCGGTATACATTCATTGGCTATATAATTAGCAATCAAACATAATAATATACTAATATACAAACTATTTCAAAAGAAATAGTTTTGTTACCTTGATAAAGGGCTCGAAAGTCAGAGCGAACACGGCTGCAAAACCTATTCTGGAGTAACAAATTTGGTGACGAGATATTGAGGTGTGCCAGATCGGTTAAAGATTTAAGGAGAGAGAGTGGGGAAAGGAAAGAGGATCGATAAACTGATTTGGGAAAGTGAGAAAGTGGGAAACTGATTTAGGGTGAAATAATTTTAGGAGAGTTTAATTATATATTATATACTATATACAAAAGGCAGACGCACCGACCCGGAAAAAAATTAATGCGACCCGCCCTTGACCCGGCCCCACCCCATTAATGGTTTTTTTTTTTTTTTTTTTTTCTTTACATTGCTTTTTTTTTTTTAACCTTTTTTTTAAACTTTTTTTTTCTCAAAAACTTTTTAAAATAAAACTTTACCTTTTTTTTTTCTCGGAATATCCTCTCGCGCTGTTTGAGTCATCGGTGTGTTTTTTTATGAATAAACTTTTAAGTTTCCTCAGACCTCGCGCTCCGCAAATCGTCCCGTCCCTTTTTTTTTCTAAAAAAATTTTAAGATAAAATTTTCCTTTTTTTTACCGGGGTGCATTTAATATGCCGCTCAACCCTACCTGGTCCGATCGGTTTTTTTTTTTCCTTTAGAAAAAAAAAATTTGTTTTCTTTTTTTAAATACTCTCTCGCACTTTTTTAGTCGTCGGTCTTTTTTTTTATGAATGTCCGAACATTTAAAAAAAAAAAATTAAATTGTTTTTTTGCTTTTTTTTTCAAAATATTCACTCACACTTTCTGAGTTATTGGTGTTGTCGGGTCGACCCGACCCAGTCCGCCCCGACCCGTTCCTTTTTTTATTTACGAAATAGCCCCTCAAATATTTACGAAATACCCCCTCGCACTATGTGTTAAATTACGAAAACTGCCCTCATTTTAATTTTTTTTATAAAATACCCATTTCCCCACTAGCGGTCGACCGTTAATTTATTTTTTTTTTTACAAAAACATACTTTCTAACACGTCCAGCCGAAAACACCGGCCGCCAAACATCCCGCAGCAGAGCGCGGGTGACCTAACTTGTTACTAAACAATACGGAGTACAATTCCTGGGGACCCGACCCACCCAAAACCGGGTCTCATAAAATGTTTTTGACCCGGCATTTAATGAGGGTTTTTTCCTTTCTTTTTTTTTATTTTTTATATAACAGTGATACGGAGTACAATTCCTGGGGACCCGACCCACCCAAAACCGGGTCTCATAAAATGTTTTTGACCCGACATTTAATGAGGGTTTTTTCCTTTCTTTTTTTTTATTTTTTATATAACAGTGACTTTTTTTTATCATTTTTTTTTTCTTTTTTTTTCTCAAAAACTTTTTAAAATAAAACTTTCTTTTTTTTTTCTCGGAATACCCTCTCGCGCTGTTTGAGTCATCGGTCTGTTTTTTTATGAATATTTTTTTTTAACAGTTAGTTTTTTTTTACCAGTTTTTTTTCCTTTTTTTTCTCAAAAAGTTTTTAAAAGAAAACTTTCTTTTTTTTTTCTCGGAATACCCTCTCGCACTGTTAGAGTCATCGGTCTGTTTTTTTATGAATATTTTTTTTTAACAGTTAGTTTTTTTTTACCAGTTTTTTTTCCTTTTTTTTTCTCAAAAAGTTTTTAAAATAAAATTTTCCTTTTTTTTTTCTCGGAATACCCTCTCGCATGCATTAAATGGCCTTTTGCATTTAGTGTGCATTAAATGCACCGGGTTGACCGGGGTGCATTTAATACGCCGGGTCAACCCTACCCGGTCCGATCGGTTTTTTTTTTTTTTTAGAAAAAAAAATTGTTTTGTTTTTTAAATACTCTCGCACTTTTTTAGTCATCGGTCTGTTTTTTTTATGAATAACAATAGAACTAACCACACGCTGCAGGTGCATTAACTTGCATTAAATGCACCGGGTTGACCCGACCCGGTCCGAACATTTTTAAATTGTTTTTTTGCTTTTTTTTCAAAATATTCACTCGCACTTTTTGAGTTATCGGTATTGTCAGGTCGACCCGACCCGGTCCGCCCCGACCCGTTCCTTTTTTTATTTACGAAATAGCCCCTCAAATATTTACGAAATACCCCCTCGCACTATGTGTTAAATTACGAAAACTACCATGATTTTAATTTTTTTTTATAAAATACCCCTTTCCCCATTCTACTTCTACCCCATTTTGTCTGTTTTATTTTTCTGTTATTTATTTCTGTTTAATTATTTGTTAATTGTAATCTGATTTTGTTATAATTAACTAGTCATATCTATCGAGATTAGTATAAACCCTAATTGAGAAGTTTAGGGAGATATGTGATAATATAGCAGGGTAAAGTGTGAGTACCCTGTAATTAAAATGTTCGGCAAACTATGTCTTTTTATTATATGCGCAGTTAAACTATAACAGTTAAACAATAACAAACTATTTTGTATAAAAAATAAGCATAAAAAGATATCAATGAAGATTAAGACCAAATATTTTACAGATCCATTTAAGCGTGTTTAATTGTTAGGATACTACTTATCTATAGTATTTAAGGAAAATTATACCATTGAATCCTGATTGTTTTATTCCGCATGTAAACCAAAGTTTGTGAAATAAAATATGAATTTCATTACACGGTTATGCTGGTAATCCGAATTTTGCTGACGTGGATGTTTTGGTCACAATGTGTCAAGATTTCATAATAAGCCTCGTGAAAATAAAGCTTTTAGTACACTTCTTATTAGTTTTATGTATGTTATAAATTTTTCATGTTACCAAACTTTTAGTACACTTCTTATTAGTTTTATGTGTGTGATACTTGAAAGTTGAATATCTTCTTTACACTATATAATCGAGAAGACCATGACACATCATTACCACCTCATCGTCCAGTCAGTGATGACTCATCGATGACATGACATGCATCATATAGATAACTTCTGGATCGAATATTTATGATGACATATTTTGAATATTGAACTTATCAAGTGACCAAATTTTTGATTTTACCTACAATTTATGGATATCATATCATGATGACATGTTTTGAATATTGAACTTATCAAGTGACTAGATTTTTGATTTTACTTACAATTTAAGGATATCATATCATCTAAAATTATCCCATATTATTTACAAATATATAGAATGATTCATTTTTAAAATCTTTTTGAGTGTGTAACAAATATGCTATTTTTTTACAAGGAACGACAATAACTAATATTATAATTTCAAATCTCAAACCTAAATGCTTGACTTCCTAAAAGTCTAAGGTCTATTTTTTTTTAAATTTACTTGCATCAAGCCAAAATGCAAATGAGATAGGGAGTAGGAATTTTTTAAGATTCAATTATTTATGCACTTTAAATGTGCATCGCTGTATTTAGTCAGTACGCGATAAAAGAATGAGCACGGGATATTGAAAGATATCTATTGATCGAGTATAGAGGATGATGCAGAAACACAAGAAACAATGTAAATGGAGGAATAAATGGTGGAAACGTGCGCATGTTTGCTTTGCTTCCTCCGTGATCAATGACTATACTTTCCAAGGTGTCCGGTGACATGCATGTATGCATTTGAATAATTCTATGACTTCAACAAAGTTAAAAATCTGGAAGCATGCAGATTTTATGATCATGTGCAGGTATCAACATTCGGTTACATTATCTCACGTCACGCATAAAGACTACACCTTAGTCTATTGTGCGGCGTGGAGGTCACCCCTCACACATTTGCAAGGCCTTAACGGCATTATGGCGTGTTTTTTAGAACCATGCATGCAATACAAAAGACTAATAGAGATAACGTATTATGTAATACAGTATAAAATTATGTACATAATATTACGAAAGTAGCCCGCCCGTTGGACGGGTTAGAGGACTAGTACATAATATGTATCGACTATCCAGTTTCATATAAAATTATACTTTATGGTATCTATGTGAAATTTTTGGGGCATAACAAGATAGAATAGAAAAGTAAAACTAAATGTTACTCTTTTTTTATCAAAGCTAGATGTTAGTTGATTACATAGAATGTGGTTACTAGTATTATTTTGTTCAATTTTGATTGTTATAACTTTTAAATACTAAAATAATCTTTCAATCGGTATCAATGAGCCATTTTGGCGTCTTAGGATCTAAGCATTGTATCAACTATTTCTCTCTTTTATACATACGATGGATTAAAAACGTAAAATAAAACCGGAATGAAAAAGGTCAAACTTTTTAACTTTCAGATTATTACGCGCCTCTAATTTTACCAACCTAAACCTATCAAAAAGTTTTTTTTTGTCGTAAATTATTTTTGAAACGATCCCTGCTTATTTACACTATTATTTCTCCGATATAAGAAAAACCTGATGCCCACTACCTGACTACCCATCACCGCCACCGCTCGTCTCCCTTCACCTTCAACTACCAAAGCTTTGTCTCGTTGCCACATATATATATGTCGGTCTATTACTTAAAAGATTATTCTTCAACCATTACATTCGCCTTTCTCAAGCCTTATCAACAAAGACTCGCTAGTAACCACCACGGATATGACCATGATAATCTTCCCTTCCCGTCGTTAAAGATTTGATACATCTCTTTGTGAAATAATAGCTTTAGATAATCTCTCTTTTTAGGATGCTATGGGTATAGGCTTCTTTGCTATGCTTTGGTAGCTATCTCGATTAGTGTTATAAAATGTTTGTACAATTCATCACCCGAAAATTAACTGTAGTTTTTCTTTATAATGTATGGCAACAATATTGATAAATATCACAGACTGTGAAACATTAAAAGATAATTCAACAATAATCAGAAAAAAAAAAAAGCAAATTAGTCATTTTGATGTGTTAAAGTTTCACCAATTCAAGATGTTCAATGTTTTATATGCAGTATAGAAAAGTTGGATATATAAGAAATACTTTTTCAAATAAGATACCTAAACTTTTACGTTAACTTTTATATTTGGCATCCTGACTATAAACATTCAATATACAGTGAGACTCTTGTGTCGCCGAATCCCTAAGCAATGAAAAAATTAGATAAATAATCGTATTTGTTTTCATCGTCTCTAAAGACTAAAGTAATTCATTTTTTTTTTCTTACCCTTTTTTAACAGTATCTTATCTAATACGTAGTATGTATATAACGAGTTTTGAAACCCGCACTTCGTGATGAGCGTTTGTTAGTTGTCGATAAAGGATTTTGAATCACATTACGTTAGTGGATCGAGTTAAAAAAAAGCGGTTTATAAGGGCACACGTATAGCCCAAGTCCAACAGGCCCAAGTGAGAGCCCAAACGCCTATTAAATGTATTGTAGACGAGGTTGCAACCCCGCGTTTTGCGGTGGGGTGTTTGCGTACTGTGTCGGTTTGCGGTTATTTGATACTTGTTGTGACCCACTGAATAATGACTTGCTATGTATATACGTGAAAAATAGCTAAGACGGGCTTATGATATTTTTGTTTAAGCCCGTGGAGATAAAATACTTGTTTGGTATTCCGGATCGGGTTGCATTAGTGGGCCGGGTTTAAAAAAGTGTTAATAACCGGGTTAGTACACACATGCAGGCGCAAAGGCAAATCAACACTGGCCAATGCCAGGCCCAACGTCAAGCCCGAAAGTGAAACTGTATATAATATAATAATAAGTGCAACGGAGAAGAAGGTCAAAGCAAAAAGAAATCATAAGAACCTCAAGACTTCAATCACGGTTTATTGTGAAAAGGTGATGCGGTTTATTATACTCAGTTTAAAAATAATAATATTTTATTACAAACGCTTTACATAAATCTATATTAGTATAATTACATTGTTATATACTCTAATAGATTTTTATTTAAAAGGTTATTAAATTAAAGCTAAACTTGTTAAAAAAAAGGCTTCTTATTTATTAATTTTTATCACATATTAAAGGATAAATTTCCGCAACTCATTTTTTCTATTGAGAAAAAAAAAGAAATTAATTAAAAGTAAAATTATCTCATTTACTTTTTAACTTGTTTAGTATGCCAAAAGTTCAATATAGACCCAACATTTGTCATAGACCCAATGAACCAATCATAGCCACTCATTTTTTCATCAAAAATAAAAAAACCCACTTTCCACCTCTTTTTTAAAAATTAAATATCTCACACACCGTTAATCGTTACGCAAAACAAAACATACCATCGCGACGAGAATTAAATTATCTTTCTATAGAGGGGCGACACTATATACTTTCGACGAACTTTTTTTTATGATTTTATGAAGTCATATACGATTTTATGAAATCATATATGATTTATGAAATCATATATGATTTTATGAAATCATATATGATTCGTTGTACGAATCATATATGATTCGTCATACGAATCATATATGATTTTCGTAATTCGTGACTGAAACAAAATTGAAAAAAGTTTGTCGGAATCACAAATCATATATGATTTTATGAAATCATATATGATTTTATGAAATCATATATGATTTTATGAAATCATATATGATTCGTTGTACGAATCATATATGATTCGTCATACGAATCATATATGATTTTCGTAATTCGTGACTGAAACAAAATTGAAAAAAGTTTGTCGGAATCACAAATCATATATGATTTTATGAAATCATATATGATTTTATGAAATCATATATGATCCGTTATACGAATCATATATGATTCGTTATACGAATCATATATGATTTTCGCAATTCGTGACTGAAAAAAAAAATCGAAAAAAAGTTCCTCGAAAGTATCTCGTGTCACCCGTCTACTGAAAGATAAAAAAATACTCGTCGCGATGGTGTATTTTTTGTCGTGTGACGATTTACCGTTTGTAAGATATTTTATTTTTAAAAAAGAGGTGGAAAATGAGTTTTTTTATTTTTGATGAAAAAATGAGTGGCCAGAATTGGTTCATTGGGTCTATGACAAATGTTGGGTCTACATTGATCTTAACTCTGTTTAGTATACTTGCGTTATAAGTTATATTTTAATCTCATTAATTGATAGTTATATAGTAAATTATGTACATCCTTTATATAGCTAGACGATTGTTCGCGTATGAAGTATATATGTATGGAGTAAATAAAAGTGAATAAACTTAATTATATATTTAAACAGTTAATTGATTATATTGTCTTTTAAAAATATATGTATTTTAATACTTTTGTGGCCACTAATTATTTTATTGACCAATTAGAGGTCAATTTCAAAATCGCTCTTTTTATTAGCAAATAAAAGTCAAGTTATCTTTCATTCGGTCAAACTCATTTTAAGTTTGTCCAATAAAATAATTATGTATAAAAATATATGTATAAAAATATATGTGTCAGAGCAAAATAAATAGGGTTAAGTCTATATATTACCAACGAACTTTTTAATTTTTACCGTTCTAGGTAACCAACTTTTTTGATTACCAATATAGGTATTGAAACCGGCTAAATTGTGATATAGTCAATATGACCCGCTCACTTTTCCACGTAATTAATTATATATATTTTTTCCACGTGTATACTCCATCACATTTTTTGTTGACTTTTCCATCGTTATCAATGGATTTCACAGACTTGTTTAATCTCGCAGATCTGTTCAAAAAAGTTTAATCTCACAGAGATTTATAAGTCTACAATCAACAATTTAGTGATAGACATTCTATACTAAAAAAAACTCATATTGGCATCACTACTCTTCAAGTATTCAATTTGGCATATGAAGTCATACTCTGATTTGAATATATAGACTTAATCCGGTTTGCAATGATTGAGTTGTCAGAACAAAATTGGCGAGAACATCACTAACTATTATGTAAAGGTTGCTCTAGCTGTGAAATCTAAAGGGTATAAAAGATTTGGTCTGAGGTTTTAAAAACTGGATTCTTCGACTTACCTAGATGAGACAAAATCTTGAGGTGTTTTATTTAAGTGCAATTGATATTTGGTGTACGATTAGGGTTTATGTTTCAGTATTTAGAGTTTGATCGTGAGGAAGATGAGGAAAATTACAATAATGTTTTATATTTGGGGTCTTTCAGTAAAGGGTTATGGATCGTACTGTAATGAAACGATGACGAAAAAACGTCTCCACTTTAAACTCAAAAGATAATGAAGAAATACATGATAATTAGGTAAAGTGTGGTTCTTAGTGATGGAGAAAGGATGCAAAGATGAAAGAAAAAGTGAGTGCAGTGAGAATTTGGGAGAGAGATGACTAGGTTGAATTACTTGTATGACTAAGAAAATTACTAATTCACCCACACCATAAACATAAAAATAAGTGAAAATGCCAAATAAAGCATTTTTTTCCAGTTTAGCCTGTAGCCGTTGCAAATTGCCATATTGTCACAATTTGATAGTACAACAATACCTAGATGATAATAAAATAGATGGTTACCTACATCGGTAAAATTTTAAAGGTTCGTGGTAATATAAAAGACTTAACCCAAATAACAAATGGTGTTTAATTTTTTAAATAAACAAGGGATTAGATTCTAGCGCTTTGTGGCAGAGCATTTGAAATTACGTATATATGTTCTAAATTTATAGGATCGTTAATGAAATTAAAAACTCTTATACATCAAAAAGCTAAGAGTACATGTAAGCGTCCTTCAAGATGACAGTGAGCTCGGTCCGTTTAGTGGTGGAGCATCAACAACGAACGAACTCTTCTCTCCGTCATAAACAAATTCTTTTCCAGTAAACTCATGTTATTTGTTTCGTGAACTCGATCAAGCACGATGCAAGACATTTTGTAAGGAGCTTGTTTTACTCTAAAAATTTCAGTTACCGTTAGTAAGTCGGCTTCATTGTCCTCGTTTTACTTTTTATTTGTGCTTGTAGTCCCGTTGATATTATATGACTCAGGTAATTTTTTTTATCTTGGTTTGCAATATTTATTTGTTATGTTTTGTTTTTGCAAAGTATTATTTGTTTTTTTTTTCATATCTTAGTGGGCCCATTTATTTATTATACTATATAACATTTTATCAAGTGAGTTGTGAGTCGGTAATGTTGCGAAGTCACCAAGGTATGGGATCGGCTTGAGGGAGGGGATTGGCTCGGGTGCACTGTGGAGGCGCGTCTTGAATCGACACTATTCACAAGCCGAGCTGAGCCAACGGTTTGGAGGATTAAAAAAATGTTCAAGTAGGTTTCTTGTTAGTGGGTTTCCCACTAACCTGCCACTTACTTATTGTTGGGATATGTACAATATATCAAATAATATATGTTCGGAAAATTACGTGAGCTTATGAGAACACACACGTATACAAAGAGGATATGTTTATTAATGTAATTAATATATTTATAGTATATTAATTATATTAATATACTTCACGAAATAATTAAATGATATTTAATTATAACGTTAGACGTTAGAACTAATTAATAAATATTAACAAGTAAGAGACTTGTTAGTACGGAAAACAAAACCCGGGAGTGTTGGTTTGTATGGGGGGGGGGTGGGGGGGGTGGTCGACCAACAAGAAAAGAACAAGAGAGAAAAGTGTTGATTTATGAAACTTGAGGAGGTGTTCTAGTCTAATTTGAAGAACAAGTTTAGAGACTATATAAACACCCCTAAGGGCTTCATAAATTACATGCCACAACACAATTCAAAACCCTTTATTCAGTTGCTTGGTTGTTCGACAAAGTCAGGAAAGGAAAGAATATATTACGCATGTTATTGTAGTCATGCGCATGCATACCGAAGCTTGTATGCATGCAATATTTAGATTGCACATACAAGATACTTTCTAGAACTTACTATATGCTATAATAATCCTCATGGTGATTAAATCGAGTGACGTATAGATCCAAAACTAGAAACAACGTGTTCGGATATTCGTGAAGGAAAGTACTAGCACCTACGTATCTCGATGAGGTGTAGTGTAATGCATACCAGAGGTTATCTACTTTTGGTAACTTGTTTTAATTTTGAACGGCGAATTTATTAAAACACTAGCAACGGAGCTAGATCAAACAAGAACAATATAAGGGATCTTAAGCCATCGTCCCACTTGAACACTCTTTAACATCTGAATTTACAAATAAAAAGAACTAGAAACTAAATTATCAAATATCAATGCCTTTTCAGGGATCTTCTTATCAAACAGAAGCTTGTTGCGAAAGTTCCACATATACCACCACAAACCATAGTATACACCCTCAAGAACGCCTTTGAGTTTGGATTGAATCCGAATAGAAACCACCAACTCGCATTCCCTCGTAAGAATTCACATCCAATAGTCGAATATTCCACCAAGAAGATATCTTACCAATTTGTCTCACCTACAACGCATTGAAAGAAAATATGGTTTGTACGATTCCACACCGACATTACAAATGGACAAAACAATCGAATCAATATCCATCCACACGAGAGATATTAAAACGCGTTGGAGCTCATTAGATTTGAACTTTCCAAGCCTATGATATTCACCGTTGATTGGCACGGATTTAACCCACCTAGTCGGCAAACTAACATCCTGAAACCGATTCCCATCAATCTTCTTTCGAATTGAAGCCACCGAAAAGACCCCATCACTTTCTAAAGTCCAAATGTAACGATCTTCGCAAGGCACGAGAGTAGTCATCCGAGAAATCTCAGCCAAAGAGTTAAGTTGCATCTCTTCAATTCCACTTCTCGCTTTTCTTCGAAATGAGTTATCTAAACTTGACGCATTCAATTTCGAACTAACAGTAGCATTCTTATTCAACTCAAGAGCGAACATACGTGGGAACAGCTCTTTGATGACACCGCCTTCATACCAATTGTCGACCCAGAACCGCGTGTTCTCCCCATTCCCCAGCTTTAATCGGATGTAATCTGCAACATTAATACCCCGACCTTGTAACACCCTTACTTCGTGAACTATCGATGTCCAGCAGGTTCGAACTCCACCAGAAACATCCTTGTTCAAATTTCCGTCCTCCCCATAAATAGCCTTAATCACTTTAGTCCATAAGGAACATTTCTGAGAATAGAACCGCCAAACCCACTTGAGCATGAGACCTCTATTAAGGGCAAACAAGCTTGATACCCCTAAACCCCCTTTATCCTTCGGAGTTAGGAACATTAATGATGTGTGCAACACAACGACTATGATAAAACCTACCCCCCATTAGTGGCTTGTATTTTAATTTTAGTTTATCCATGGCGGATGTGTTGTTGCTAGCATTATCCAATGTAATTGACATAACTTTATCTTCCAAGTTAAAATTGGTAAGGACTTTTGTCAACATTTTAAACAAGGCTCCACCCGTGTGAGGAGACGGAAACTCTTCGAATGAAATGACCCGCTTCATCATTTGCCAAGTACCGGGTTCAATCCAATGTGTGGTAACACACATGTAAGAACCGGGCACCCCATGAGGAGCGGACCATACATCCGTTGTTAGGTTGACACAAAACAGCCTTAAATGTTACCAAAACTAACAATTATTTCTTATTAGCCGCCAACCATAGTTTAATTGCATCACGTAGAGAGTAAGCGACTTACATGAGTGGTATCTTGTTGCATAGTGATCTGGAACCCCTCGATGTTTCTCAGGTCAAAGTGGTTGAACGGTAACGCTCGTTGAATCACCAAACCCGTAAATTATTCACGAAGATAATCCGGATCGTACCTGAAAACACTCCCATCTCGAGCCATAGACGTTTGCCCCGCTTTCGGATTCTGGTTCTGCTGTGCCTTCTTTGCTTCACAATGCGGATGACTTATATGATTCCTCAACGTCGTGTTGGAACCGACCGATAAGAAATGAAAGCAATAGCTTATTGACTTTTTTGGCGAGTTGTCCGCTCATTAGCTAAAGGTTGAAGTCTTCCAAATCGGGGGTTTCGATTGGTTGCTATGATTTCCCGAATTGGTCGTGCACTGTTGTAACCAACACCGGTGGCAGTTGAGGCGGATGCGGATTCACTTGTCAATGAAGGTAAATTTTGGTTTTGCTTTGAAGTTTTTTTTTTTTTTGCTTAGGTATATATAATCTTATATATATAATACTTGGTTTAAATTCGATCTCTTACGTCTATCTTTTGACATATCAATATCTATTTCTATCGATCAATTATATAAATATCGACTATCCTGATTAATTTATGATTATTTATATCATTCTCCATTATTTACCATGTGCCATAACTCTGCATACTTTTACAAATTCTCAACGAATTGTGTACTTGTGTTGCCAGAATCATGCCGCCCAGGAGATTTAAGAAGAAATCTGTTAGGAAGATAGTGGAAAAGCGTGTGGCCAAAGCCATTGAAAAATATGAAAAGACTAGAGCTGACTCAAACAATACTGGTGGATCCGGATCAACAAATACTGGAGGAACTGTTGTACCAGAGATGCATGGATGTTCGTATAAGACATTTATGAATGGCAAGCCTCACTCTTTCAAGGGGACTGAAGGTGTAGTCGGACTGAAACGTTGGTTCGAAAAGATGGAGCAAGTGTTTGAAATTTGCAAATGTGCTGAAGATGACAAAGTGAAGTTTGCTATGTGCACGTTCGAGGGTCGTGCTCTGACCTGGTGGAACGGAAATGTTCAGACTTTGGGACTTGCTAATGCTAATCAGATCCCCTGGAGCAACGTGAAAGCTATGATGACCACTGAATACTGCCCAGCAACTGAAATCCAAAGGATGGAACAAGAGCTTTGGACTCTGACTCTGAAAGGAGATGATATTGAAGCTTACAACAATCGTTTCCACGAACTGGCCTTGATGTGTCATGAATTGGTGCCTACTGAAAAGAAGAAGATTGAAAGGTATGTTCGTGGGTTTCCTGAAAGAATCAAAGGAAACATCACTTCTTCAAAGCCTGCGACCTTGCATGAGGCAATCAACATGGCCCGTGAACAGGTCGAGCAATCAGTTCAGGGTAGGGCTGCAAGAATTGGGGAAAGAAATAAAAGGAAATGGGAAGACAACCAGAGAAACAACAACAACAATAACCATAACTACAACAATAACCACAACAACAACAATAACCGCAACCGAAACAACAATCATCACCAGCAACAAAACAGGAGACAAGAAACTGTCAGGGCATATGCTGCAGCCCCAGCTGAAGGAAAAATCTATGCTGGAAACTTACCAAAATGTAATCGGTGCAACTTACACCATCATGGATGATGTCCTCCAAAGTGCTAGAGATGTCAAAAAATGGGTCACATAGAGAAGGATTGTAGAGTTAGGCTTCAGGATGCAGGTAATGACTTCCTGCAGAATGTGACATGTTTCGGGTGTGGTGAGAAAGGACATTTCAAGGACAAGTGTCTAAAAGCAGGGAACCAGCAAAATGATGGAGCTCGTGGGAGAACTTACGTGGTGGTTGAAAATCCACAGCAGAATCCGAATGTGGTCACGGGTACGTTTCTTCTTAATGATCACTACGCTTGTATCCTATTTGATTCTGGTGCTGAGAAGAGTTTTGTATCTTCTGCGTTTACACATTTTATTAATATTTCCCCTGCCACTCTAAACACTAGCTACGAAGTAGAGTTAGCAGACGAAAAAGTTGTTAGCACCAATACCATTTTACGTAGTTGCACATTAGTCTTGTTAAATCATGTGTTCAAAATAGACTTGTTGCCAACCCGGCTAGGGAGTTTTGATGTTATCATTGGAATGGATTGGTTGGCATACCACAGAGCTCTCATTGATTGTTATGTGAAGATTGTCCGTATTCCTCTTCCGAATGGCGAGATTCTTAAAGTTCAAGGCGAGAAGCCGGAAAAGGATCTCGGATCACTTGCGTTTATCAAGGCTGATAAGAAAAAGCTTGATGACATCTGTGTTATCCGAGATTTCTCTAAGGTATTTCCAGATGATCTGTTAGGTTTACCTCATGTGCGAGAGGTAGAATTTCGCATCGATCTGATTCCAGGCGCATCGCCAGTTGTTAGATCTCCATACCGGTTAGCCCCTTCAGAAATGTTAGAATTGTCGAACCAGCTTAAAGAACTTTAAGAGAAGGGTTTTATTCGACCAAGTCACTCACTATGGGGAGCACCCGTGCTCTTTGTCAAGAAGAAAGATAGTTCGATGAGAATGTGTATTGATTACAGGGAACTAAACAAGTTGACTATAAAGAACCGTTACCCTCTCCCCAGAATTGATGACTTGTTTGATCAATTACAAGGTGCGTGTTGTTTCTCAAAGATAGATCTTCGCTCAGGATATCATCAGTTGAGAGTCCGAGAAGAAGATATACCAAAGACCGCGTTTAGAACTCGATACGGGCATTTCGAGTTCACAGTCATGCCATTTGGGCTGACAAACGCGCCAGCAATATTCATGGACTTAATGAACCGCGTCTGCAAACCATATCTGGACAAATTCGTAATTGTGTTCATTGACGACATCTTAATCTACTCAAAGTCAGAAGAAGAGCATGAAGTCCACCTGAAGACGATTTTAGACTTACTCAAGAAGGAGAAGTTGTACGCCAAATTTTCAAAGTGCGAATTTTGGTTACAAGAAGTACAGTTCCTAGGACATGTGGTCAACCGTGACGGTATCCACGTGGATCCTAGCAAGGTTGAATCAGTCAAGAACTGGAAGATTCCTGAATCGTCAACTGAAATCCGTTCATTTTTAGGATTGGCAGGTTACTACCGGAGATTCATTGAGAATTTCTCCAAGATCGCCAAACCTCTCACTTTGTTGACTCAAAAGAATAAGACATATGTGTGGGGAAATGAACAAGATGAAGCTTTCCGCATTCTGAAGGAGAAGCTATGCAATGCTCCTGTGTTAGCACTCCCCGATGGACCCGACGACTTTGTGGCCTATTGTGATGCATCAAAACAAGGTTTTAGGTGCGTGCTGATGCAGCGAGGCAAAGTGATAGCATATGCTTCAAGACAGTTAAGGAAGCAAGAGAAAAATTATACCACCCACGACCTGGAATTGGGTGCGGTGGTGTTCGCCCTTAAAATCTGGAGACATTATCTTTATGGGACAAAAAGTGTTATCTACACTGACCACAAGAGTCTCCAGTACATATTCGACCAGAAAGATTTGAATATGCGCCAACGGCGGTGGATCGAACTACTTAGTGATTATGAATGTGAGATCCAATACCACCCAAGCAAGGCAAATGTGGTGGCAGATACCTTGAGTAGAAAAGAAAGGCTCAAGCCAAAGCGAATACGTGCTATGAGTATTACTATTCATTCTGGACTTAAGACTAAGATTTTGGAAGCACAGGGCGAAGCTTCCAAGGATCTCAAAGCTCCAGCTGAATGGCTACGAGGATTAGAAACACACTTTGAGCAACGAGATGATGGTGAAATTTACTTCTTTGATCGTATCTGGATTCCATCAGTTGGTGGTGTAAGGAAATTGATCATGGATGAAGCTCATACATCTAGATATTCAGTACATTCGGGTGCAGATAAGATGTACTATGATCTGAGAGACTTGTATTGGTGGCCTGGTATGAAGAGAGACATTGCTGAGTACGTTAGCAGATGTCTTACGTGCTCTAAGATTAAAGCCGAACATCAGAAACCCTCAGGATTTCTTCAGCAACCAGAAATTCTTGAGTGGAAATGGGAAAAGTAAACAATGGACTTTATCATAAAGTTACCTAAAAGCAGCAGTGGGTATGATACGATTTGGGTCGTTGTGGATAGACTGACCAAGTCGGCTCACTTCCTACCTATTCATGAAAACTACAAAACAGAGAAGCTGGCAAAGATTTATGTCAACAAGATTGTAGCGAGACATGATTTTTCAGACACTGGAGGATATGCTTCGAGCTTGTGTTATAGATTTTGGTGGTAGTTGGGATACTCATCTTCCATTGATTGAGTTTTCTTATAATAACAGTTACCACACAAGCATTAAGTGTGCACCATTTGAGGCTCTGTACGGGCGGAAATGTAGATCCCCCGTAATATGGACTGAAGTTGGAGAAAGTCAGCTTATTGGACCAGAAATTGTGCAAGAAACGACTGAAAAGATTTTTCAAATCAAGGAAAGATTGAAAACGGCAAGAAGTCGCCAGAAAAGCTATGCTGATAAGAGACGTAAGCCTCTTGAATTCGAAGTTGGAGACCGAGTGTTACT
>BQNB010048365.1:0-42599 GCA_026074375.1 Tanacetum coccineum | reverse complement strand
GCTCTATATTTATTGCATATAACAAATATAAGCAATTAAGTACTAATTCATGCATAAAATAATATAGAACGAGCAATTTAGCTGGGATAAATGATGCTATAAAATAGACGTTATTTGATGTCATCAATGATTAAGGTATCCTAACGAGTTGGTAGATCACTATATCATAAAAAATATAAGCCGAACCAATTTAAGCCAAACCTTAAGAGCCTAAGTGGAAGGCAGGAAACTGATCCAATCTAAACGACGTCATTTCTCTAAGTCTTCAAACATATCCCACCTATTCTTTAGTCTCTTAGACATTTTTCTAAGTCTTTAGGTCTTCTATATGTTGAGGAGATCGTATGGGGTTCAGTTAGCTTATTTTCACAGCTCACTGAACCCATCACCTTCTTCTTTGGTTCAGGAACTTCATTCACTGGGTACCGTCTCACTAAATGGTTGAGTCTATCTTAATAGACTCAGGTTGAACACTTGGAGGTAACTCACTGAATGACTATTCATTAAGTGACCTTTCTAAGGTTATTAGCACTTAAGATATTTTCTTTTCAAATCATAAGGTAAAGATCATTGGACATTGAATTAACCCAACAGTTTCATTAAAAGCAACAATGTAACAAGAAACCCAAGCATAAATGCTTTGATAATGGTTTAGACGATACAAATGAAGGATAATGAATCCTATCATCAATGAGATAATTATTTTTTGTGACACAACTAATCTATTAGGCAATATCATAATGGCATCCTTTATTTCATCTGGTAGACATGGGTAAAAAAACCAGCTCGTGGAACCGACCCGATGGAAAATTTGGAAACCGGAACCGGCCAAACCCGGTTTTGACCAAAACCAGTCCGGTTTTTTGCCAAACTGCCGGTTTGGGACTGGTTTGGGGTTTCATGGTTTCGACCGGTTCGGGAATCGGTTTCTCGAACCGGTTTCGGTTAACCGATTTCAAACCTGTTCGGCACATTTTTTTAATTTGAATTTTTAATTTCAAACGGGTGAGGACAAGGGAGGAGCATTTTTCTGACTTTTTAGGTGTAGTGTTTGTCATTTTGCTATTTTATTTTAGTTTAAATAGAGAGGTTGTGTTACACATTCAATCACAACTTACACAACTCATAATCATAAGCAAAAAAAACACTCTTCAAAGCAAAACCGAATTTCTTTCTCTAATGGCAACTCAATCCAGTTCAACTACCACCGGTGTTGGTTATTCAAGTGCACCGATGATTTCTCAAATTTTAACAACCACCCGAAACCCTGAGGTTTGACAACACTAAAACCTTTGCAAGATGTCGGACAACTCGACCAAGGCTCAATGTTATCATTGCTTTAATTTCTTGTCGTCGAGATCCAACGTTGAAGAATCATATCACGCATCTGCATTATGAGGCACTCAAGACGGTTCCGAAAGCGAGACAATCATCTATGACTCGAGATGGGAGTGTTTTTGTGTACAATTCGAATGTTCTTCGTAAACAATTTACGGGTTTAGTGATTCAACAAGGCTTACCATTCAACCACTTTGACAACGCTTAAATGACGAGGGTGTTTCAAAACCATATGCAACCAAAGTACAATCATGTAAGTCACATTACTCTAAAACGTGATGTAGTGAAATTATGGAAAGCGGCTAAACAACTAATAATAGATGGTTTTCTTAATTTTAATTCTAGTGTCAATGATTGTGTTGTCGTGTAGGGTTTATTTTAGAGTATTCAAGTTTTAAATTTATATTTTGCCAACTTTACCTAAAATAACACTTTAACAGGCAGTATACCTGATCAGATGGAGTTTCGTGGTTAGTAGGGTGTCGATCACTAAGAGCGAGAACTAATCTTTTGTTTTATAAATATTTTGGTTAACTAAACTAGGTTAATTAAAACTACGTTTATTCTATTTTATGTTAAACATATGCTAAACCTATGTTAATCCTAATTCTAATAGATAAGAGGGGGGTTTACCTGAGAGATTGGCACAGGTTTTGTGATAACTTAGATTAATTTAAGACACAATAACACACGCAAGCAGATAGATAAAAGATAGAAGAGCGGTCTACCCAAATATAAGAAAACTATATTAACCATAATTAATCTAATTAAAACATTGGTTTGTTTATTTAGTGCAATGAATGCTTATTTCGAGGCGACATATCATTTCAAGATTTAGGCAGTACTTCTTCCTAAAACTAACACACGTGAATTCTGTCACAATTGAAACACATCCGCTAAAGAATCTTATTTGCTTATTATAATCTATCTTGGGTGATTTACAATGGTGATTTATTAAACCTAGGCTAATAGAGACTTTACCCACTTACTGATTAATGGAAATTTATATTCTAGTAATCCACTATCCAAGTCTTTACCAAAAGAATCAGTACGTTATTTGTTGATCCTAGGTCACCTGCTAGTCCAACTTGTTTACATATCCCAAAGGTAAGATTAGGGCACTTAACTTGTGGTCCTATTGATTAGATATATATATCACTAAATAGAGAGCCATCTACGGCATCTAGCTAACTTGGTCGTATCACGTAGTCTAGTTGAATGTGGTAGCATACAAAAGCACGTAAACAAGTATAAATTCATAAACATAAACAAGCAATCAATGATAATGTAAGCATTCGAGATAAATAAACCAACTTTTATAATCTTTATAATTATAGCAATTACCAAGGGTATTAGCCCCTTAATCATCATAATAATATCAAGAAATAATCCAAAACAAGTGTAACTAGCGAGTTAAACAATGAGACCAAAAATCTAATGCTTACATAGAGTATAGGAGTCGTAAACGTGTGTTTTCCCTATGAATTAGTAAGCTTGCTTGACCTCTTACTGCTCTTCTTATTCTTCTGATAATCGACTTTTGTGGTTAAGGTATCGAAAATATGATCAAGCACACTGAAAACCTATTTTTAGGTTTTCTATTTATACTGTCTGGAATTTGGTAAATACGGCGTATCAAGAGAGATGGATACGGCATATTGGGGGTTTCTTAAAGTAGGGACCACGTTCAATATCTTCCAGAATATTTTATTACTTTATATTGAATATGGCGTATGGAGTTCTCCTGGTTTCGACGATTAGACGTTGTATCTTCGTAGATCTTGTGAAGTGCAGGACAGATACGACGTATTTTCCTGATGGTTATGCGTATAGGATATCAGGAATAGTATCTTCAAATATCTTCGTTTATGCTCTAGAATGCGTGCTCTTTTACTAATTCTTTACCATAGTGACTCCTATATTACGCATTCTTTAAATATAAACGGATATAAGTAACAATTCTTGCAATATGTTATACAAAAATGGTTATTTACATGGGATAAATGACTGCTATAAATGTGACACATTATTTTAATGTCATCAAATTATCTCCCCACTTGAAATCCTACATTGTCTCCAGTAAGGCCTTTAGTAGTTTATTATAAATGTATTCCTCTCAAGGATTTTTATACCGTTAAGCATTTATTTGTTCTATTACAAGTACACAACTAAACACCTTACGAAATAAGAAGATGAAAACACTTAAATCACTCAACTAATCTATGTGGTAACATGTAACTAATTCGCTCAATTGCTCAGTCATGACGAGTATTCTATTATAAGCTTGGCAAGGATAACATTCTCCACCATAGAGCTAAGAAAGTAAACTAGTTTATAAAAGATACAATAGGTTTTTTTTAGGGCTTTTGAAGGTGGATCTACTTTTATTCTAGTTGCTACCGATACCATATTCCAGAAGGCGACAAAGACCATAATACACCCCATAATGACGGGATAAGACACATTGACTGCTCCTCCCATTTCGAAATAAGCCTGAAACAAATAGCACTAGTAGAGTGATATAGGGTAGGATCTTGTAAGTTCACAAAGTAATAAAACCAAACAAGGTGCTGTCACTCATACAATGGCCGTAACGATGGAATAGACATGCATGATTCGATCACATCCTCATTCAGAGTAAACCTAAGGTTAATCTTGAATAAGAGAAAAACTTGTTGTTAATAAAAATTTATGAAACAAATAGACTAAGTACAAACAAATAAAGGTACAAGTTAAATGTATGGATAAAGGGTGTAAAGAAAGTAGCCCTCCACAAACATTTAGGCAGAAACCGAGTCAATACATAATCTATCGGTTATCACAAAGATGAATTTTGATATTAAAGAACGACATCATAGACCCAGTGATGTACTGTACAACCCTTCCTAGCTATTCAAGTTTCTCTCAATAGATACTTGTCTCATTTATCACGGAGATACACATGACTTCTATTGACTTTCTCACTCTGAGTTAGTTGATATTGAATAGGTGGCAGTCTGCTCCAACTTCCGAGTACTAAAACCAAAATGCACAAATCGAGTCTAGAGCCAAAAGATCAATAAATAAATCTCATTAGGACACAATCCATGACAAACACTTGTTGAACACTAATAAGTTCACAAGCTGTTAACAAGAGTCCTACGCATTATCCTTGTGATTATGCCAGAACATTCAGAGTGATGCTCTTTAGTATTCACAGTGACGAATGGAAATCCTTCTAGAGTCAACCTCAAACAGCTCTACGGTAGGTGACTTGCGAGATTCTATATGAATCAAGCTTGTGTCAACTGGATATCGATTTGGTCCAGTAAATGAATTGACATGTCAATCAGAAAGATAGTAACTATTTGATTCACCCTTACCGTGTTGTCTGCTTTGAGACGTTCTGGTAATGAGAACAAGCAAGCATGGTGAATCTAATACTTCTATGTTAGAAGATCCTACGCTTTGAGTTAGAAACCCTGTCAAGGATATTCGTTGAATCTACCTGATCACAGGTACATTATTTATACTGTAAAACGGTCTTACGAAACCAAAGGTTAATGCAACCGAATCTTGACGAATGACAAAGCCATATTCGTCCATATCTGATGTTTATTACTAACTTTAAAATGCAGTTACAAATGACAGTGTTGCAGCCTCATTCCATCAGAGTTGAATTCACTACCACATGCTCATGCTTAAGCTACAAAGACATACTATAAGCATCAAGATTCAAGAATCAAGAAAGCTCAAGAATTCAAGACAAAGACTTCCGCAAACTCTGATATACAAGATCTTCCTATAAGATATCAAGTCTATCAAGGGAGATTGTTAGCAAGATTTCAAGATGATGCAAAGTATGAGCATGTTGGTCAAGACACAAGATCGCAAGGTGGCAAAGATGATCAAGACAAACAAGGAAAAGATTTAGAAATCTCGGAACAAAAGACAAAGTTAAAAGACAATAACAAAGGCTCAAGCGCAAAGATCACATAGCATGAAAGAACAAGCCTGCAACATAATAAAGACCAAAGATTCAGGAACTTAATGATAAAGCAATCTCAAAAAGTTCAAAGAAGCAAGATTCAAGATCTCACCTTAGGAATTCGAAGACCACACATTAGGGGAGATTGTTAGCCTTAAAATATGTTTCTGAACATGGAAGCTTAGAATCTATAGGTTACCTCGCTTCGGGGGAGATTGTTAGCCTTAAAATATTGAGTCGAACAAGGAAGCTCAACTATGAATCATGGAAACTCGGTCTTTACTTATGATATGTTGTAATAGGCTAGGAAAGGGTAATCGGGCTCGTTTATCTAATCTAATTGGTCATGTGTATCGGGCTTAAGCCCAACTAAAAACCGAGCCCGACCCGTGTTAGAATAGCTAGGCGTCTAACTTAAGGAGTCTAGGTATAAATACCCCTCTCCAAGTGTGGAGAGGGTGTTGGTTCTCATTGTAAGTTTACAGACTTTGTTTACTTTCTCTCTCTTGTTTCCCTCTCTAAAACTTCTCTCTAACTTCTTCCTATTTTCTTCTCTTGTTTCTTATCTTTGATTCTTGTTTACCATGGTGAAGTGAAATAATTTCTTCGTTCCTAACAATTCGAGATTCAATTCAGCTTATCATGAACACTACCTTTAGTAATGGCTTGATCTTGTTGCATTGGGAATTGGATAGATGTTTAAACCTTGGATGTGATTGCGCCATTTGGTAAGTCACGCTATCATTACCATTATGGATAGTGATAATCCCGTCAAACCTTCTTGCTTCCACACATGAAGCTTTGCAGAATGGTTCTCCAAAAATGACATCTCCCATGTCTTGATCTTGGTAGCCATCCATATTTTTCACTACTGCAAAATGAGTTACAACAGAAAAAATTTCAACAAATATAAGTACATTCATAAAAGCTCCAACTACATTTTTCCTTTGTATTCAACTTTGTCCTTCATTATAGAATTATAGAACTCCATAGACATCATATTAACGGACCAAATTGGGAAAAGATTAGCATTTACATGTTCGAAACCTATCATGCACGAAAATCTTAAGTTGTAGGCATAATCAATATGGATCTTCCGATCAAAGTCACAAAAACTAGGGTACTCGTCAAAACTTTCATTATTCCTAATCTTGATTATGTTAATCATGGGTTCATCAATTGCCGCACCTTCCTCAAAGGTGGGCATCAAATCATCAACTTGATCTCTCCTAAGTTCTAATGGTATATTAAGATCATTTAATTCGATGTAATCTCCATATAAAAGGTCTAATGATCTATTTAACACCAAAGTCTCCCCCATTAGCTTATCTTCTAAATCAAGTTCCATGCGTTCTCTTAAACTTAACATGTAGACCCTCTTAATCAAACTACTAGCAGGTTTCATACTTTTAAAAATAATTTTCTCATCCCCTACCCTCAAAGTAATCTTCCTTTTGAATACATCAATCTTAGCGTGGGTGGTAGACAAAAATGGTCTTTCGAGGATCAAGGGCACTTTGACATCCTCGGGCATATATAATATTATGAAGTCTACAGGGAAAATAAACTTACCAATCCCTACTAAAATATTTTCAGCAATTCCCTTTAGGTGTTTTACTGTTCTGTCTGCTAATTCAACTGTTAACTTAGTGTGAGCTAATTCACCTAAACCTAGATTAAGGTAGGTTGAGAGGGTCATGACACTAACGCTAGCTTCTAAGTCAGCAAGGGCATTTTTAAAGAAAACATTATTAATATAGCAAGGTAAAGTGAAACTTCCTAGGTCTTTCTCCTTGCAACACGTGTAGCTTTATAAGAGTAAGCATCCAAGCATTGCATTCCATACAATCCCTTCTTCTCATCACAGTAATAATCATTCAAACGACTTGGAAACAGAATAGCTGTTGTCTTAACACGGATCCACTTACTGATCTGTTGGGACCGCTACGGCGTATAGAGGTCTTCCTATATGGCTTATCAGGTTCGTATCACTTCTACACTAATCCAAAAGTTGACTAGACATGATACCACGGGGTTGTTCAGTATGAGATAAGTAGCGCTTCCAAATTCTCTTTCCTGTAGTACCTTGCTCATTTGCCCGATTTGAATCTCCAAAGTTTTAATCGAAGCTCCTTGGTTCCTGATGGCAGCGTCAGTGGAAGCCCGAAGTTCCTTGATTAAGTTGGAGTTTTCTTCATGTCTCTTTGACGATTCACTCATAAATTTGCTTAGTGATTCTTCCATTGATTGTCTCCATTCTTGATACGAAGGATTTGCATTGTTTCTTTGGTATAATCCCAGAGTTGTTGCTCTATATTGCCCTCCTTGTTGGAAGGGTACACCAAACAGAGTATAATAGGCTTCTTCAAGGGTTTTACCTTCTTCTTTGAGTGGACTATCTTTGGTGTAGTGGAATCCTTTATATTGTTCACATCCCACTTAGGCAGTATAATCTTTTTCATTCACCTTCTTGATTTCTCTTCTAAGATTGTTGAGTTGTGCTTGAATTGCAGCCAATCTATCAGAGGTTTCAGTACTTCTTATCCTAGATGTTCCATTTTGCCATTTTTGAGAATATTCAGCCATTTCTTAGATGGCTACTTTCGCATCGGCAGCTATGTTAGTTGGTATGGCACCTTTCGAATTAAGAATTTGTCGAGTTGGAACATCCAATCCATTGTAAAACAAGATCACCTCCTGCATCTTGGTTAAATAGTGTTGAGGACACTTCATCAAGAGTTCTTTAAAAATATCTCCCATTCTTGGTAAAGGGTTTCGTCGGGTTCTTGTTGAAAGTTGTTGATCTCCTCCATTTTCTTTGTAGTTCGAGCAGGTAGGCAATATTTACTTAGAAATTTTGCCTTTAGATCTTCCCAAGTTTTAATCAAACAAACAGTTTGTTTTGTAGCTAACGACTCGCGGATCCAGTTAGGGACATAGATAAGACTCAAAGCATTATTTGATCTTGAGTAATATTAAGAATATGGAATAAGTCAACAATCTATAGAACTTTCTCAATGTGTTCTTTCGCATATTCATAATCTCAACCGCTGAAGGTGTTGTCTTGTAGCTCTTTATGAAATTGGCCTTTTAGTTCAAAGTGATCTTTGTCATCGATTTTAGGCCTAGCAATGCCTGATCCAAAGTCAGCTCGGGTTTTGCTCATATATTGTTCCATGGTTTCTTCCATTGTTTCCGCGACTTCTTCCTTGGAATTTTCTTCTAAACTAGAAAATAGATCTAAATTCTATTGATTCGTCAAGACTTATTGTCTTAAAAAGTTTCATGGATGATATAAATTCTCATTCCGGATCCTTGAAGGGTTTCAATAGTTCCTTAGTTGAACTCCTTGTCATGCACTACCTGAAACAGAGTATAAACAATCAGTAGAATAGGCTCAGAAGAAAGAAAACACATATATATATAGAAATTGAATCCGAAAAACCAGTTCTTTACTGTATCAGATGATCAATACGTCGTATTCAATTGATCTGAATACGCCATATCAATATATTGAATGGATATGCTGTATTGGATATGAAATTTAGATATGCCGTATCTATTGGAAGTAGATACGCCGTATCAGGTTATCAACCAAAACAGTGTATGGAAAACAATTAAACACAAAAACAATTAAACTAACAATTATACAAGCATATACACAAATATACGTAATTTTACAAAATTTTACAATAATTTAAATTACACTCATCCTAGGGGTTAGATCTAATCTAAAGCTAATAACCAAAATATCAAATAAAATTTCAAGATTAAAATTTCACTCCCCGGCAACGGCGCCAAAAACATAATAGTGTCGTCATGTAGGTGTATTTTAAGATAGTTCAAGTTTTAAATTTATATTTTGCTGACTTTACCTAAAACAACAGATGGAGTTTCGTGGTAAGTAGGGTGTCGATCACTAAGAGCAAGAGCTAATCTTTTGTTTTATCAATATTTTGGTTAACTAAACTAAGTTAATTTAAACTATGTTAATTATATTCTATGTTAAACCTATGTTAATCCTAATTCTAACGGATAAAGGGGGGTTTTCAGCCTGAGAGACTGACACAGGTTTGTGGTGACTTAGATCTACTTAAGACACAATAACACACGCAAGCAAACAAACAAAAGATAGAAAAGCGGTCTAGCCAAATATAAGAAAACTATATTAACCATGATTAATCCAATTAGAACGTTGGTTTGTTTATTTAGTGCAATGGATACTTATCTCGAGGAGGCATATCATTCTTAAGACTTAGGCGTTACTTCTTCCTCAGACCTAGACATGTAGAATTCTATCACAATTAAACGTATCCGCATAAATCATCCTATTTGCTGATTATAAATATCTTTAGGATTAATGCAATGGTGATCTTGTTAAACCCTAGCTTACAGAGACTTTACACCCACTTACTGATTAATGGAAATTTATATACTAGTAGTCCACTGGCCAAGTCTTTACCAATTGATTAAGAACGTACTCGTTGATCCTAAGGGTCACTTGCCGGTCCAACTAAGTTCACTATTCTAAAGGCGAAGATAGGTCATTATTTGTGATCCTATTGGTCTAGATATATAAATCACTATATGGAGAGCCATCCCGGCATCTAGCTAACTTGGTCCGTATCACTAGATCCAGTTGAATGAACGGTCGCATACAAAAGCACGTAAACAAGTATAAATTGATAACCATAAACAAGCAATCAATGATAAATTAAGCAATCGATATAAATAATCCAAACATTCAAATCTTCATAATAATAGCTAAGACCTAAGGGTATTAGCCCTCAAACGTCATAATCAATACAAGAGTAATAATCCAACCAAGGTAAACTAACCGAGTTAAATGAATGATACTAAAAGTTGAATGATTACTAGATTATAGGAGATTACAAAGTGTTTCCTATGGAATGAGTAGCTTTGCTTGACCTCTTCTGCTCTTCTTGTCTTTTGAAAATTGACTTTTGTGGTTAAGGTGTCGAAAATATGATCAAGCACTCTGAAAACTTATTTTTAGGTTTTCTATTTAAAGGGTCTAGAATTTGGTCGATACAACGTATAGATAGACTTAGATACGGCGTATCGGGGGTTTCTTGGAGTCGGAACCATGTTCGATATCTTCCAGAATGATTTATTACTTTATATTGAATACGGCGTATAGAGTCCTTCTAGATACGGCGTATTGATCTTTATTCCTTCGTGGTATTTTGTGAAGTGCAGGCACATATACGCCATATCTTCCTTGATGGATACGGCGTATAGGATGTCAGAGTCAGTATCTTCAAATGTCTTCGTTTAAGCTCCAGAATGCGTTTCTTTTTGCTAATCTTTACCAAGTACTCCATAATTACTGCAATTCTCAAATACAAACGATTAAGTAACAATTCTTGCAATAATCATACAAAATGGGTTATTTACATGGGATAAATGATGCTATAGAAGTGACGTTATTTGATGTCATCACAATGGAAATCCATAATTTCAGTGAGAATATAAACGCGCATATGTTTGTGTGCACTTACCATTCCTTTATCAAGATTAGCTTCTGGTTCAAAGTTGCAGATAAACTGATTTCCAAACATTGTTTCTGCATACAAGTTACTAGTAACTTCGAATCAATAATAGGGCCAAACTCTAACATTATATATAAACAAAAAAAGTTGTAAATAAGATTGCATAAAAACAAAAATACCCTTTAACTAACAAAAAAGAGACAACCACACGAATGGGCATAAAGGATGTATTTTTTCTTCCAAAATACTGTAACCAATTTCATATTTATCTACTTACATTGGAAAACATTAGATCCGTATCTATCTAGCCTAAAGTACAAACAAACACTCGCATGTAATTCTTTTTTAGCAACAGTAGTTGCAAAATATTCTTAAAAGTTCTAGATCTAAGGGAAATTATATGTTCGCGCTAAATAAAGAAACACGAACTATCCATAATTTTAACGAAACATCACTTAACAAAAAATTTAACCAACCCATTGTAAATAATAATAAAATTAACAAAAAAATCTGTTATGTTATCAACAAAAGACACTGACAAAACAAGTATAAAAAACAAAATAAACAAAATAAGTAAAAGAAACCTGTTGGAGCTTTCAAACAAGACGATCTAAAGAAACTGTTGATATAGGATTAAGAACGATGAGGGGTTTTAGTGTGGATTAACAAAGGGAGGAACTATAACATCAAAGAGAGTTTCTTGGGTATTGTGTGCAAACAGTATCGTATTTTTCTCGACTTTTACTTTCTTTGTGTGCGGCTTGTACTTGTTTTTCGGTTTGTGTGTAGCAGAGAAAAACATGTATAATTACACATCTATCTATGTAATATTATATTCAGCCTAAACAAATATTTTGCAAAGACGGTTTTAAACCCGTGCTTCGCTACGGATCGAGATTTTATGTTAATTTATGTTAAACGCAGTTGTTTGTTAATGACAAATGTTTTAACAGTGGGTAAAACAAAGGGACTATTTACGTAAATTTTCACGGATCGCTTCCGCAGTGAAAGGATCACATGCAAGCACGGACCCAGGACTTTCAAGAGGGTGTTGCATAAAAGAAATGATGCGCTAACTAAAGTTACACTGTAAGAAATGAAAGTAGCAAAAAAAATTGGTGGTTGCACATACCGATGTGATATACATGAGATGTTAAACGGATGAGTCGATGTGATATACATGATAGACGTTTAACGGATGAGTCGAGGTGGTATTGATATACATGAGATGTTAAAGCGGTTTGACAATGTGATATTGATATAAATGAGACGTTAAATGAATGAGTCGATGCGATATACATGAGTGATGTTTAACAGGTGAGTTGAGGTGGTGTTGATATACATGTGATGTTAAAGCAGTTAGACGATGTGATATTGATTGATATATACATGAGATGTTAAACGAATGAGTAGATGCGATATACATGAGTGACGTTTAACGAGTGAGTCGAAGTGGTGTTCATATACATGAGACGTTAAACGGGTTAGTAGAAGTGATATATGACTTCATTTCTACATTTGCGAGGTTTTACGTTAATTATTATTAAACGGAGTCGTTCGTTAAACGGGTGAGTTGATGAAAATTTGCTTAACAAGAGATGTTAAACGGGTTAGTCGATGTGATATACATGAGATGTTAAACGGATGAGTCGATGTGATATACATGATAGACATTTAACGGGTAAGTCGATGCGGTATTGATATACATGAGATGTTAAAGCGGTTAGACAATGTGATATTGATAAACATGAGACTTTAAAAGAATGAGTCGATGCGATATACATGAGTGACGTTAATTTTTGTTAAACGGAGTGTTTGATGACAATACCTCTGCTGTTAAAGGGTTGACGATGTGGATTACGCTAGATATATACATGAGACGTTAAACGAATGAGTACGCGCGATATACATGAGTGACGTCTAACGAGCGAGTCGAGGTAGTGTTGATATACATGAGACGTTAAACTGGTTAGTAGAAGTAATATATGACTTCCTTTGTACATTTGCGAGATTTTACGTTAATTTTTGTTAAACGGAGTCGTTCGTTAAACGGGTGAGTTGATGAAATTTTGCTTAACAAGAGATGCTAAACGGGTTAGTCGAGGCGGTATTGATATACATGAGACGTTAAACGGATGAGTCGATATGATATTAATATACATAGATTTTAAACGGGAGAGTCGATGTGATATCAATACACATGAGAGACGTTTAACGGCTAAGTCGATGTGGTATTGATATACATGTGACGTTAAACCGGTTAGTCGAAGTGATATATTGATATACATTAGAAGTTAAACGCACGAGTCGAATTGATATATGACTTTCTCTGTAGATTTGCGATGTTTTACAATTAATTTATGATAAAACGGAGTGTTCGTTACGTGCGCAGCGTGAGTCGGTGAGATTTTGTTAACATGACATGTTAAGGGGTGAGTCGTGGGTGCGTTTTAATGTAATGAGAAGCTAAAATTGTTAGTCGACGTGTTTATACAATGATATGTTAAACGGAGAGTCAGATGTGCTATTACATTGACTAGACGTTTAACGGGGGGGGTTTTTTGGGGGAGGGGGGGGTTTTGTTGGGGGGTTAGCGATTTGGTATTGTGTACTTGAGATGCTAATGTGTTAGTCGACGTAATATAATAAGATTGTTAACGGATGTGTCGATGTGAATATATTAGACTAGTGTTTACTGGTGATGAGTCAAGTGTTATGATTTAGATGAAGTTTATTAAAAGGGTTAGACAATGTGATATTGATATATATGAGACGTTAAATGAATAAGTCGATGCGATATACATGAGTGACGTTTAACAGGTAAGTCGAGGTGGTGTTGATATACATGTGATGTTAAAGTAGTTAGACGATGTGATATTGATTGATATATACATGAGACGTTAAACGAATGAGTACGTGCGATATACACGATTGCCGTCTAACGAGTAAGTCGAGGTGGTGTTGATATACATTAGACGTTAAATGGGTTAGTAGAAGTGATATATGACTTCCTTTGTACATTTGCGAGGTTCTACACTAATTTTTGTTAAATGGAGTCGTTCATTAAACGGGTGAGTTAATGAGAATTTGCTTAACAAGAGACGTTAAACGGGTTAGTCGAGGTAGTATTGTTATACATGAGACGTTAAACAGATGAGTCGATATGATATTGATATACATAGATGTTAAACGGGAGAGTCGATGCGATATCGATGCACATGAGAGACGTTTAACGGGTGAGTCGATGTGGTATTGATATACACGTGACGTTAAACCGGTTAGTCGAAGTGATATATTGATATACATTAGACGTTAAACACACGAGTCAAAGTGATATATGACTTTCTTTGTACATTTGCGATGTTTTACGTTAATTTATGTTAAACGGAGTTGTTCATTATAGGGGGTTGTCGGTGAGATTTTGCTTAACAAGACACGTTAAACGGGTGAGTTGAGGTGGTATTAATGTACATGAGACGCTAAACGTGTTAGTTGACGTGATATACATGAGATGTTAAACGGATGAGTCGATGTGATATACACGATAGACGTTTAATGGGTGAGTCGAGGCGGTATTGATGTACATGAGATATTAAAGCAGTTAGACGATGTGATATTGATATACATGAGACGTTAAACAAATGAGTCGATGCGATATACATGAGTGACGTTTAATGGGTGAGTCGAGGTGTTGTTGATATACATGTGATGTTAAAGCGGTTAGACGATGTGATATTGATTGATATATACATGAGACGTTAAACGAATGAGTATGCGCGATATACACGAGTGATGTCTAACGAGAGAGTCGAGGTGGTGTTTATATACATGAGACGTTAAACGGGATAGTATAAGTTATATATGAATTCCTTTGTACATTTGTGAGGTTTTACGTTAATTCTTGTTAAACGGAGTCGTTCGTTAAATGGGTGAGTTAATGAGAATTTGCTTAACAAGATACGTTAAACGGGTTAGTCGAGGCGGTATTGATATACATGAGTGACGTTTAACAGGTGAGTCGAGGTGGTGTGGATATACATGTGTTGTTAAAGCGGTTAGACAATGTGATATTGATATACATAGATGATAAATAGGAGAGTCGATGCACTTGAGAGACGTTTAAAAGGCGAGTCGATGTGCTATTGATATACATGTGACGTTAAACCGGTTAGTCAAAGTGATATATTGATATACATTAGACGTTATACGCACGAGTCGAAGTGATATGTGGATTTCTCTGTACATTTGCGTTGTTTTAAGTTAATTTATGTTAAACGGAGTTGTTCATTATAGGGGCGAGCCGGTGAGATTTTGCTAACACGACATGTTAAACAGGTGATTCGAGGTGGTATTGATGTACATGAGACGCTAAACGTGTTAGTCGACGTGATATACATGAGTGACTTTTAACGCGTGCGTCGATGTGATATACACGATAGACGTTTAACGGGTGTGTTGAAGCGGTATTGATGAGTGACGTTTAACATGTGAGTCGACGTGAGATGAGTCAAAGGTTTTGGGGGGAAAGTCTAGAGCCAAAACAAAATATTGAAAATGAAAATGAAAAAATTAAATTTAGAATTTGAGTGAAATACTAGTACGTAATCAAATTGAGATTGAATAAAAGACAATGTTTACCCTAAAGTGTGATGGGCACACTTTTCATTTCCCGCCTGTACCACTATCATGCCAGATTGCCAACTATCACATGTCCCCATAACCTCTATAGTATTTCATTTTCTTCTCATTTCTCATTTCATTATATTCCCTAAAATAGCAAAATAAACATCTTAAAATGTTAGCACCTACATTTGGTCAGAATCGAGCACGTAGTACCCCCATCTAAGATTTAGGAGTCATTTATGGTAAGCTTCGTTTACTTTAATTTTTTTGATTAGTTTGTTTCAATATCATGTTTGGATCATGCAGAGTGTGAGTAAAAGTTGATGTTTTTTACACAGAATCATATGACCACCTGTTTACACTAAAAATCCATCACAGTGGAAATTTTACCTCACTACCAGATAGGAGATATCGTTATGCAGTAATAGAATGGTATGATTTAGTTGACAACAAAAGGTTTTCCATATACGAGTTTGATGCAATGTTAGAGGACTTGGGTATCAAGGGTGGTAGCTTTTTGTTTTCCTATTTCAGGATACCTGGAAAATCCTTGGATGAGGGATTGGTACCACTAATTTCTCACCAAGATGTGCTTAGTTTGTTAAAGTATGTACCTAGTTATAAAGAAATTGAGGTGTATGTTGAAAAGCACACGATGAAAGTTGTTTCCGGTAAGGGTAAGGGTGTGGTTATTGAGGAAATTATGGAGGATGATGAGGTCAATGAAGCTAGTAAGACTGGATATAGGGGTTAATCATTGTTGTTAAATGAAAATGATGTTCAGACTGGAAATATGGATTCAACAAGTAAAGTAGACCACCCATCATGGTCTTCTGGAAGTTTATCTGATTATGACATTAGTGAGCACCCACCATGGTCTTCTAAAAGCATTAATGAAAAAAGGAATAAGAGTTAGAGTGAAGAATTCCGGTTCAGAATACAGTTATTTGAGAATGACTTTACGTTTGGCTTAGATTTAAGTCAGGATCCTATAGACATGACAAAGGTGGTCAAAGCTGAACAAGAGATGCAAGAGCCTGTGTATTATAACTTTCATCCTCTAATGTATGACAGTGATTATGCCGTAGCATATGTGGACTGGTAGGGGAACTTGAGACATGGAATGATGATGATGATTTATTGCAGCAAGTGGATCCATATGACTTGCAGCAAGATCCTTACCATGGAGATGATAAAGCTGAAAAGAACGCATAGTTGTTTGCTGAGCTAGATGATCTACTTGAGCAGTTGCCTTTTCTGAATGATGAACTAAAAGAAAATGTGGTAGGTGTTGATGCTCCAGTTGTAGTTGTTGAAGAACAACTGGAAAGGACAGAGCATGTGGTTGATGAGGAGATTGAAAGACCAATGAAGAGGAAAAGAGAGTTCAAATACGAAGATTATAAGTAAATATTCATTTACAATTCAAAAGTACCCATAAATGGTGATTTGGGGCGCTAAATAAATAAATGAACACATAAAATCTAATATGAATAGATTAAGATTTTGATATACCCCTTGTGGGATGATAAGATAAGAATAACAAATCACACCCTTAGTGAATAAACCTCTTGGCTTGTAAAATTAGGATAGAACCCTAATTTTTTCCCAAGTAGACCCTTTTTTTCCTTTCTTGCTTCCTGGTTTGCAAATAGTGAACCACTCTTGAAAACACCTTAGAAGGTCTTAGAAAGAGTGTATATGCTTGTATAATGATAGAAAATCAAGCTATGGATTTGGTTTGGAGAGCTATTTTTGTGCCATGGTTTTGAGAGTAAACAAAGGAAAAATTTTGGTGATTTCTTTTGATAAGGAAATGGTTTATACTTTGCATAGCTCACACATCTGGGTATTTAACTACTAGGAAATATTTTAGGGGTCTAATGAGTGTGCCAGGTAGCAAAGCTTCTTGAAGAAGATTGGAGACATGAGAAAAGGGTTGAAGCTTATCTGGATGAAAAATCTGTCATAGATGAGTCATGGTTCAAGTTGCATGCTAGATCTTTTACAAGCTCTTGGACTCTCTTGGCTATCCTAGTCAGTAACACGAAATATAATGATAGTATAACTAGATATGTAATTTGATCAATTATATAAGGTTATATTTTTGCATTATAAAAAGTATAACAGTATAGACATAGAAAAATGTATAACTTGTACATTGTAAGTTTATGATTTTAGGGCAAGTAGTCATGAAATAGATATTTCTTGGTCCTATCCCTTGCATATCCGGCCACCTTGACATATATGGGATGAAATTTTGATTATTTTGTGTTTTGGGTATAATCGTGGGTATTTGCTTAAGCGTAGATAGGTTTTGGTGCTTCCGGGAATGCCGAAACGCATTTTATCGCGAAACGTAAGCATTTTACGTAACCAATAAAAATAAGATGAACAAAGTTGATAATTATTCTCATAATAATCATTTAACACTTAATTGATGTAAACGTTTAATTGTTTAATGCCCATTTACCATGAATGATCATTTTTAGTTTACGCGATTTAGCTTAACGATTACGATTTAAGAGCAAACGCATAAAACCCTAAAAATAAATTGTGAATTACATAATGTCGTATAATGACCTAAAACACGAGGTGTTATAGTCTTCCCCCGTTAAATGAGCCTTGTCCTCAATGCTTAGGACACGGCACTTGACGACGGTGCGATCTTGGTGAAAAGGTGTGGATATTTCTTCCTGAATTGATCTTCCTGTTCCCATGTAAACTCAGGACCTCGCCTAGAGTTCCATCGAACCTTGACAATTAGGATACGGATTCGCCTCAATTGGTTGACTTCTCAATCCATGATTTCTATAGGCTCTTCAACAAAATGGAGTTTGTCATCCACTTGGAGTCCTTCCAACGGAACGACTAATGGATCATCAGAATAACAGTTCTTCAAGTTGGATACATGAAACGTATTGTGGACCCTGCTCAGCTCTTGAGGAAGCTCAAGCTTGTAAGCAACGGCTCCAACCTTTTTCAACACCTTGAAAGGTCTGACATATCTGGGGTTTAACTTCCCCCGTTTGCCAAAACGTACGACCCCTTTCCAAGGCGAAACCTTAAGCATAACTTTATCTCCAACTTGAAACTCCATCGGTTTACGCTTTAAATCAGCGTAGCTCTTTTGTCGATCGCGAGCGGTTTGAATCCTTTGTTTGATCTGGATGATCCTCTCCGTTGTTTCTTGCACTAATTCTGGACCAGTGAGTTGAACTTGTCCAACCTCGGCCTAACACACGGGTGAACAACACTTTCGACCATAAAGTGCTTCAAACGGTGCAGCCTTAATGCTAGCATGATAACTGTTATTGTATGAAAACTCGACTAATGGCAAATGTTTAACCCAACCATTTCCAAAGTCGATTACGCAAGCACGTAGCATATCCTCGAGAGTTTGGATGGTTCTCTCGCTTTGTCCGTCGGTTTGCGGATGATATGCAGTACTCATATCCAAACTTGTACCCAAAGCCTTCTGAAGTGACTTCCAGAAATTTGATGCGAACCGAGGGTCACGATCACAGATAATTGAGACAGGTATTCCATGCTTCGTTACTACCTCCTTTAGGTACATTCTCGTCAGTTTATCCATGGGATCTGTTTCCCTCATTGACATAAAAATGGCAGACTTTGTAAGTCGGTCAACGATCACCCAAATAGTGTCATAACCTTGTGACGACTTAGGATGCTTCGTGACAAAATCCATCATGATGTTGTCCCACTTCCATTTAGGTATCTCGGGCTGCACTAACAAACCCGATGGTCTCAGATGTTCCGCCTTGACCTTAGCGCAGGTCAAACATTTGCTAACATAGGTGGCGATGTTGGCTTTCATATTGGTCCACCAGTATAGTTTCTTCATATCCTGGTACATCTTGTCAGAACCCGGATGAATATAGTATTTAGACTTGTGGGACTCGTGCATGATCACAGTCCTTAAGTCGCCATAACATGGTAACCAACTCCTGCCATTTAAGCACAGAGTTTCATCCGCACGTGGTTCCAACTTTTCCATTCTAAGTTTCTCCGGATCTTTTGAATTCTCAACCAACATACCTCTAACATCCTCCTTCTTGATGTTATTCAGCTTTCGTGCTTTAGTCTGAGCTTTCAAGACTTGTTTAGGAAGATCCAAGCCAATAGTCATCACTAAGGCCCGAACCCTTAGTGGTTCTCATTTCTTCCTGCTCAGAGCATCAGCAACAACATTTGCCTTCCTTGGGTGATAACGAATTTAGCAATCATAATCACTCAGCAACTTTAACCAGCGATGTTACCTCATATTTAATTCCTTCTAATCAAGAATGTGTTATAAACTCTTGTGATCAGTGAACACCGTGCACTTGGTTCCGTACAGATAGTGCCTCCAAATCTTTAGAGCGAACACTACTGCCCCAAGTTCTAAATCACGAGTCGTATAGTTCTTTTCATGAATTTTTAATTGGCGTGATACATAAGAAATCACCTTTTCTCTTTGCATCAACACAGCGCCCAAACCCTTCTTTGAAGCATCGCAGTATGCGATGAAATCTTCGCTTCCCTTAGGTAAGACCAGGATTGGTGCACTGCACAACTTCTGCTTCAACAGTTGAAAAGCTGCTTCTTGTTTATCTCCCCAATCAAACTTGACACCTTTTTGGGTTAGTTTGGTCATTGACTTGGTGATCTTTGAAAACCCTTCGATGAATCTTCTATAATAGCCGGCAAGGCCCAAAAATTAGCGAATCTCTGTTGGTGTTTTAGGAGACGCCCAATCTTTGATAGATTCAATCTTGGCAGGGTCAACGTGAATACCTCGACAGTCAATCATGTGACCGAGGAATTGTACCCTGGAGATCCAGAATTCACACTTGGAGAACTTGGCGTACAATTCTTCCTTCTTAAGCAATTTCAAGATCTGCCTAAGGTGTTCTTCATGTTCCTTCTTACTTTTGGAGTAGATCAAAATGTCATCGATGAAGACAATTACAAACTTGTCCAGATACGGTTTACACACCCGGTTCATAAGGTCCATGAACACGGCCGGTGCATTAGTCAAACCAAAAGGCATGACTTGGAATTCATAGTGACCGTATCGAGTCCTGAATGCAGTCTTGGGAATGTCTTCTTCTCGAACTCTCAACTGGTGATACCCTGACCTCAGATCGATCTTTGAATAAATACTCGACCCTTGCAGCTGGTCGAATAGGTCATCGATCCTTGGGAGTGGGTAGCGGTTCTTCACTGTCAGTTTGTTCAATTCCCTGTAATCGATGCACATCCGGAAAGACCCATCTTTCTTCTTTACAAACAGAACCGGAGCTCCCCAGGGTGAGGAACTTGGTCTTATGAAGCCTTTGTCCGTAAGTTCCTGTAGTTGCTCCGCTAGTTTTATTGGATTTTAGCTCATCGAGATTTTACTAACTTACTGCTTACGGTAATTTATATAAGTGGGAGTTCACTATCGAAACTAAGCCAATGGAATCGGAATGTTATTTGTTAGAATCTTTCTAAGTCACCTGCTAGTCTAACATGTTCACTAAACCACAGGCACTATCTGATATCTAGTTAAGCTACAAGCGATATCCTTAGATACAGATTGAACGCATATTAAAGCACATAAACGAGTATCATGTGATAAACATAATCAATAACCAACGATAAATTAAGCAATCGAGATAAACAAACCAAACATTGAAATCTTCATAAATATGGCTCATACCTAAAGGTATCAGCCAATAACCATTGTGACCAATACAAACATAACAATCGAATCAAACAAGGTAAACTAACCGAGTTAAACAAATGATACCAAAGATCAAACGATTATCAAGAGTATATGAATTACAAGGGTTTCCCTATGGATTGAAGCAAAGTTTAACGACAACCTCGAATAATAGAGTTTTAACCTAACAATTTTCGCCCGTCAGCGTAGTTCAACATTATAATGCATGATTTAAATGCAGTTGGAGTGTGATCCGTCTGACTACACCTTAAAATATATGTTAATATTAATGAAATATCACATATAACATAAGAATATTCTAAAAGCTGATCAATGGATACCAGAGAAGTAGTATTAGATCTTTCCCTGGTCGTAAAGCCCCACGAGGCTGAATGGAAAATCGTGAACGTATCGAAAGATTTGAGAGTTTTGAAGGAAGGAATGAGTTTGGGAATTGAAAAAGTCAAATTAAACAAAACGTACTAAAACTTTTAAGAAAAACCTAAAAATTATGAATTAAACTAGAAAAACGAAAGCCCGAATCCGAACAAAAGGGGAAAACCTAAAATCTTTAAAATAAGCTACGAAGAAATTTTCGCTTCTAAACTACTCTATGACCAACTAACGAAGACTGAAAAAGACTAAGACCGAAAACGGAGTTCGTTTGACCCAAAAACGATCAAAACAAAAATCCCGTACCCTGAACCGGTCTTTAACGATGAAAAGTTATAACAAAAGACTCAAACTAAAATTTTTTATATTTTATTCTACAACTAATGGGGGTAAAAAAAAAAGAAAATTTGCTAAAAAAGCAAAATTATTTTTTTTTGATAATTTTTTGGTTTTTTTTATTTTTTTTTTTTTTTTTTTTTGTTTTTATGAATACATAAACTTTATCTAATTAAATTATAAAAAATAGTAACGATTACAAAAAATTCTGAATTTTATTTCTAAAAGACTTGTGACAACTTAACAAATCCTAATGAAAATAACAGAGCACAACCAGCTTAACAAATAAAGCCCTAAGGGAAAGAAAGGAAAAGGAGGAATAAGCTGTATTCAGCTTATTTGCTTAAAAGCTCAAAATGTATATAAATACCATGTGCCTTGGGTCTTTAACGAAAAAGACCCAAGGGCGCAGTGGTAAGTATGCTTGAAAGGGAGGGGATGTATCGAGGGGTCCCGGGTTCGAGTCTTGCCACCCGGGTCCCTTGTCTATCCCTTTTTTTTTGTAAATCCCCAGGGCAGGAAAATGTACAAAATGAAACTAAAGGGTAGGCGGGTAAAGTTTTGGGAATTTACACTACTATGAAAACGACTAACCTTGAACTTTGGAGAAAGTACCAAACAGACCTCGCGACATAGCTTATTTTTAGCTTATTAAAAAATGAGTTTTAGCAAAAACTTAAAACTAAAAAGTTATAAAAGAGCTTATTCTCCACAACTTTAATAAAAACACTTTGCACTTTTATCCACAGAATAAGCTACAAAATAAGCTGAATGTTTCCTGTTACAGAAAGTGAGCTTTTAACTAGCTTTTTGAATTTGAGCTATTCTCTTGGCTTATTACTTGAAGAAAGTTGAAAAACAAAAGAAGCTTATTGAGGCTCAAGATGTGTACTATGGATATTTAAACAAAAATTAGCTGAGTATTAACAAAGTTGACAAGAAAATTGAAATGAAAAAGTGCTAGTTTTTGCTTAAAACTGTTATAAGCCTTTTTTAATAAGCAAAAAAAACTTATTACTCAACCTTAACAGCTGAAAACTTGGGAATAAGCTGTGCTAGGGATTTAAATCTAACCTAGATAAAAGGTTTTTCCAAATAACAACTAAAAATGAAAATCACAACAGAAAATAAGCTAGAATCCTAAATGCTACTATGCTACTTTTCAGATAAAAATAAGCTAAGTTAAAAAGCTTAAAATTAAAATCTAAATGATGAATTTTGTAAAACTAATGGAAATCTACTGAAATACTTAATTCCAAAACCTAACTTCTAATTATGAATCCCAAAAAGATACTAGAAAAGTGCATAGCAACAACAGCTTTGACTGTTGTTGCTGATGCATTTGGCAAGAAAATGAAGTGCAGGCTAGACTTGTAGTTAAAACTCATAACTTCATCCCACTACTTATACCTAATCTTATACAAACCAAACTTTAACACCCTTATGCTAGAAATTTGCTGAATCTTCAAATGCTATGTAAACTAAAACTGTCCTGGTGCTAAGCTTGACTTTTTAAGCTCAAAAACCTTGAATTCTTCTTACTAATTTTTAAAACCTGTTCCAAACCTGATAAAATGAATACACTCAACTAAGCAAAGAGTTTTAACAAAGTTAAGTTGACTTTTAGAGTCAAATTAAGCTTTAACCAAACACACCTTTAACTTAAAACTGTCAACTATACATACACTTAAAATCTATTTAAGCACTAAAACTAGTAAAACCTTATATCTACCTACTCTAAAATTCACCTAATTAAGCTAATGAATCATTAAAACCTATAGCTTATTAATGAAAATAAGCTAGTTTCTCTACTAGCTTATTGATACTAGTAATGACAGTTTTAAAAGAAAACTTAGATTTCTCAAGTTTTATCTAATCAAAACTGAAAACAGCTAGGGATTAGGCCTAAACAAACCATGATTGAATAGAATTCCCAGACAAACATGAAATAGAAATAAGCAACTTGAAATAAGCTATTAATTTGCTTAAAATGAATTCAGCACATAAAACATGAGAATTGTAGAATCCTTCTTCACCTAGACATCCAAAGAGAAGAGTCAAAGTGATCCTAATGGCACCTATGCCTCTAGACCTTGATCAACAAGCTCAATAAGCTAAAACAGCTTATTACTTCTCTTAGCTCCAAAGTAAGCTTAATTTGAATTCAAATAGGCAACTTTTAAACTAATGAGCTAAATAACCAGTATTTAAAAGCTTTTACAAAGATTTAAACTAAATTTGAGCTTAATAACAAGAATAAGCTCAAAAGAGCTTATTGGAGCTTATTGAAATGAAAACAGCTTAAACTTGAAAAGCAACACAATGGAAACTTAAACACTGAATCGTAGTTACTCCAAAACAAGTAAGTACAAGCTAAAAGATAAATGGTACAATGCTTATAGCTGAGTTTAAAAAGCTAAAAGAAAGATTTGCTTAAAATTACGACAAATTAAAACAAAATATATAAAACTTGCTACTCTGGTAAACTTCTGTCTTCCTTCTTCTTATAACTGAGGCTTAGTTTGTTGTGTTAGTCTATCTTTATGAGAGCAAAACCAAAAACAATTTTTGACCGTCGATCAAGCCTTGGGGATTTGTGGGATTGTTAATTGGGATTAGGGTTTAAGTGGAGGAGGGGGGAGGTGTTTGTTCATGGGGTTTTTGAGGTGCTGGTTAATAAGGGTGAAGTTAACCCGTGAGTGGGTTTTGGGGGGGAAAGAAACGAGCGGGAAAAATGGGTATGAAAAGGTTGGGGGTAACAGAGTGTGAGTTTCGGTTTGGCAAACATAGGTCCCTCAAGGTGTTATGGTGGATTCGCACATACGTCCCTTATGGTTATATAACTTTGGGGACTTGGCAAAACAAGGTCCCCTAGAGTTTTATATAACTCTTTGCAAGGTCTGTCCTTTGGGTGTTTTTTATAGATTTGGTGTGTTGCAGAACTTCCCCCCACTTGTTACTTTGAGAGAATTGCAAAATGGCCCTTGGTCTTCTTTTTATCTCTTTCCTCTATTAAAGTGTAAGTTTACGGTTTTCTACAATTTCAACCCCAAAACTTATATTTTTTTGGACCTTGTTGACTTTTGGATATGTCGGGGTTGACTTGACTTTGACCAGTTGAGCTTTTCTGTTGACTTTTGACTTGAGTAGAACTTTTCGGCTTCGATTTGGCTTTGTCTTTCACATATGTGCCCCCTCCCTTGTATTCCCACCCCCTGTGGTTGTCTTTCTATTCAGAGTCCGGTTCTGTCGATTTTGGCTTTGTTTTCTTCCTTTTCTTCGTTATCCGTTCCTGCACAACACAATTAGCAAACAAGCATATATTTGCATTTTTAAGTCCGTTTTTGTATTTTAGCTCGTTTTTAAAGGTAAAAGGATAAATGTTGATTAAGCACATACCAAAATCCCCATACTAGGTATGGCCGTGATCATCACGCAATGCAATGAAGTAAGCAATTTTACGAAACTAAGAATCTCAATCTCCCTCGACTAAAACTTTGAAAAGTAGCAAAGTGTTCGTCAATGGAAACTAAGAATCAAACAAGCTTCGACATGTCCCCGTTTTTTCACTTTTTATTCATACACACTAAACCCTAATATATATAATATATATATATATATATATATATTAAATATATATATATATATTATATTCTTTCTTCTTTTTCATGACTTCCTGTTTGACTTCCTTTATTTACACTTGGAATTATAGAATGAGAAATGCCCATAGATATAGTCTACGGATGTCCGGACGGATAAATTCATCGTCCCCATTTTTTCACTAGTTTTCCCAACCCAAGCAATTAAACAAGATCATTTTGTCAATATAAGTCTGATGCTAAGCACTCATACTTATGACTTGTGACTTTTAACGTCCCAACATGAAAATGTATGATTTAAATTTGAGTTCTCATTCAATTCAGCCAAGGATCAACTTATTTTCATAGTCGTGATCCAAGATGAATCATGGACTCAAAGCAACAACTTATAGGAACTTGTCACTTTGATTTTAAAGAATGAATTTTAACTGTAGAACTTTTGCACATCTCCATCATTATATTCATAATTTCTTAAGGAGAGAGGAATGCGATGTTTAGTTTTTGAGCACCTACCTAGGCCTCGCTCCCTAAGTAGATAACACAACCAACGACCGATGTTCTTATTGAAAAACCGCACCCGTTTGCTAGCGTAGTTGGGAAAATCACAACATCACCTACTTCTAATATGGCTAAGGATAAGTGTCTTAGTTTTTGAACCCTCACTAGACCGTGCTCCTGGTAGAGAATCACAACACACCAATCCTTAGAAGTAAGATGTCTTAGTTTTGAACCCCCACCCGTGGTTTACGGAGTGGGATATCAACGACAACATCATACTTGTTCCATAATAATCAAATGTATGCTTCATTAGGCAAAATTTCAATATTCATGCCATTTTTGCATTCATACTTCATTCATGCTTCTTTGCAATTTAACTTCGGAATTATTAAGAACAGAAAAAGCTCGTTTAAGAATCACGATACAATTTGAAGCTTTTTCTAAAACATTGATTGACTTAGTTGAACTGAATTTGAACACGTAGATTAGTGGATTAAGAGCTAAATGGGATAAAAAAACCACTAGTTACTCAATAAGTTTTCTTGAATAATCTTGCTTGCACATAAACTTATATTTAACTCTATCACTTCTTGTTCTTCACCTTATTAAAATTCGAAGCAATCGAATTCGTGAAAGCTTAGCCTACCAGTGGTAAGTTGAGGAACTAGCTAGGGCTCAACACGCCCGATCGAGTCAAAAATTATTCTCATTCTACCCATTAGGAAAGTTCAAAAACTTGTGACAAAACACTTATTTTATTTTTGAAATTTTAAATATTTTTCATTTTTGGTATTTTTTGCAAAATTTGGTGGAAAAACGAGGATTGCGTGATAACAAACGACTTCAGGCAAAATCAAATCGAAGATCCCCCCCCCCCCATACTAGAACAAAACATCGTCCTCGATGTTTCAAAGGGGTATCTACGTAAATCTAAGGCCGTTTATGAAGTGTGCCAAAAGATAAAACGTTAGTCGATAAGATTTGGATACTGGATTCTCAAAATGAAGCCTGAGGATGTGGAAACATCTTGTAACATACTGCAAGCACGAGAGTCTTCACAAACCGGAAAAAATCCGGACATACAATACAAAGCACACAAAACATTGGTGACAAACCAGGGTAATGGAAATTAAGCCTTCACACACAAAACACTTTTTAGCATAAAGAAAGAAGATAGACTGGATAAGCATGGGTTGCCTCCCACGAAGCGCCTTGTTTTTGTTGACCGAGTCACAAGCACGAACTCCGACCGCCGAATTCATTGTCATAAGGAGGAAGCAATGGAATGTAAAATCATCATCGGACTTTTCATTCAAGTGGTTTGGGTAAACATTGAATTTCATGAAGATTTTCCACCTCCGATGAGATACATTCGGCATTAAAAGAATGATACATAGATGCGGGATTCAAAAAATGGTATCTTCATTCCTGGTGGAGAGAAGATATGGAGGGACAACGGGATACGTGAGAAAAGCAAGAAAGATCCATACAACATAAGCGAAGAGAGAAGATGGTCCATCTCAAAGTGGTATATTCCACATAGTTGTAGAAGCATTCATACGAATCCCGAGGTCATAGAAAGTCAAATCTCCGAATCGGCTCAATCTTAATTCTGAAACATTCAAGTTCCGGGAGAGACATGATGTGAGTGAGTTCATCGGCGAACTCCTCATGATTAAAGTCATTCCTATCGGCAGGAGGAAACTGATCATTCGAAAGATCAAAGATAAACGAATCATATTGAGAAAAATCAACATGAGTAGTGGTACTGCCACTAACTCTTCTCTTTAAAATTGATCGTTATCAACGTAGAAAGCTTTATAATCTGAAGAGATAACTCATAATGATAGTGGGACTGCCACTAACAATCTCTCCTATATTAAAGCGGAAAGTTTTGTCAGATTCGGGAAAAGAAATTATCAAATGGCTAAGTTCTCCAACCAAGAAAAGATTAAGAAATTGGAGTAGACTTGATCACAACTCGAAGATGGAGTAGGATTACTCTAATGAATCCCCGATCTTAGCAATATAAAGATTGACATTCACAATTTTTCACGTAGTGTATCGCTTTGATTGTTAAAAGAATGTCATCATCAATCCTTCCAACTTCCGTGATCAACAACTCTACCATCTCAAGCTGACGAATCTCATCATCGGGAGTGGAAGCCATCGACATACTCGATGTTCTCATAAGAAATCGTCATCACTCGTAAGTAGAATCATTCGTTGTAATCGATGATGAGTCTCAGAATGTTCTTTGAAAAGCTCAAGAAGAAGGATTGTTACAAAGAGACACTCACACTTTTTGCGGGAATGCCTTCGGAACTCACTCTGGGATTTGGTACAAGGTGTCTCACACTAGACGTAATGACTTCGTCCATTCCGTTTCCGGAATCTTGCCAAAGATGCTCCGTCCCCCATACTTAGAGAGTTAGCGGGGTTCACTCGATTGGTAAAAACGGGTGTGATTGAGCCAAAGTGGTGTCTTCGTCATCATCGTTAGCAATGAGAATCTTCCAGATCGATCTTTAGCCGCTTGATTCTCTTCCGCGATTCGCTTTTCTTCTTCCTTCTTTTTGTATAACTTGAACAACCAAATCACGTAAGGGTTGCCATTTGTTCCATAAGCTTATTTTGAGAATTGAGAAGCTCATTTTCTGGGAATCGAAGATGTATGATTGACGGTATATTGGCGGTGGGTTGAAATTGGTCAAACCCAAAAAGAAATTGAATCATAGCAAGAACTTTGCTCATTATGATAGTTTCATTCATTGGTTGACATTGGAAGGTTTTCATGAGGAACCCCCGCAATGTTCACAACAAAGATATTGTTGTGAAGAACTCGTGAAGTTTTCTGTGGAAAGTAATCAAAGTTTTGATGAAACACAGGTCCTGGTTGTGACAACTGGACTTGAGGTGGAAATCGAACTGTACTGAGAATCGTTTCCCACATAACTCATATGAGAGTATGGTACGTATTGTGGTTGTGGAGGATGGTTTGCAACACTTGGAGAATCGTTAGAAAAGTACGGAGTTGAAACATTGATTTGTGTTCCATTTCCAACTTTACAATAAAAACAAACTCCATCGTATTCATTGCAACCACATCTTTGGCATGTGCCAAGAAGACATTGTTGTTGCAAACTTTGCAAGTTTTGTAGGGGCTCATCAATGGTTTGATTTTTGCATGGTTCCGGATTAGAGATAATCGGAACTCTCGGAGGGCAATTATAACCGTAATGAGCACCTTTCCCACAAGACTTACAAGTGCATTGTCGACAAAAGATTCCATCTAATGAATCACCGCACTCGTGACAACAATGGTCAATGTGTGGAGGACTTGTGAGAGTTTTTACCGGGCGTCTGATTACCAACGAATGGCTCTTGAGGAGCATTAACAACGTTGGTATTGTCATCGGATGACTCGGAAGTATCTTGGAAGTCTTGAAAAATTTCCTCGAATGTCTTTCGTATTAGACACATCCTTGACAATGAAAACCAATGATGGGTCTCCACAGATCGAGACAAAAAATTTTCAATTTAAAGGATCGTTGAACGAGTCCGGGTATTGGAACAAGATCTTGTCTCCAAGATTCCCTTTCCGGAACAACCCCAGTTGTAAGTGTACAAACTTCCACAAGACGAGCATTCTTTAATCGCGTAAATTGGACTTCAAACGACAATCGAAATGACGTCCATAAAGAATAAACATGAAGATGGATAAAGAACAAGAATTAATGATACGAAGAAAAAGAAGAGATTTTTGGGTTTCCATTAATTTCACAATTTAATTAACGACAAAATGATAAGACAACTTAAACCTGATAATCTACTTACTTCACGGTAGCTCTCAAAAAGATAAACGCACAGGTTAGCGAGGATAGGAATATCCAAGCTTCATTTCTTCTTTCGGAGTCTCGTAGTTCCCTAGGAACAACCCTCCTTAGACCACTTATAGGTGTAGTTTGTTTTAATTTTCAAGGTGAGCCGTACGTCCGTAATATAACAAGGCAAGTTTTTAAATCTTTTGTTCGAGTTGGGAACCAACAAGTTCACCGGAACTTATTATGATAATACCTCAGTTGAGAATATTATATTTTGGTATTTTACCAATTTGTGAAATTTTTTTTTTTTTTTTATGGACAATGTTTTTATATTTTGGTTTTTTTTTTTCTTTGGCTTTTAAATGATAATTATACTAAAAAGAAATGAAAAATATTTTTGTACTTTTTATATTTTTATAATAAAAGAAAATATTCACAATTTCAAAAACAGATGGTCAAACGTAACGATAAACGTTTGCACAGCCTCCCCGGCAACGGCGCCAAAAAATTGATCCGCTCTAGACTACACCCTTAAAATTATGTAATCAAAATAAATATCAAATATACAGGTAAATATTCTAAAAGCAGAATCAATGATACCGAGCTTAGAATAGAGATTCCCGGGTCGTAAATCCCCAACGAGGCTGGAATGGTAAATCGATACGATCGAAGATTTGAGTTGAAGGGAGAGGAATGAAGTTTGGGAGTTGAAAAGTAAAATTAAACAATAACCGGACTAAAACGTTAAGAAAAACCTAAAATTTATTGAATTAAAACTAGAAAACGAAAGCCCGAATCCCGAACAAAAGGGGGAAAACCTAAAATCTTTAAAAATAAGCCTACGAAGAAATTTTCGCTTCTAAACTACCTATGGACCAAAAAACGAAGAATGAAAAAGACTATACCGAAAACGGAGTTCGTTTGACCCAAAAACGAGTCAAAACAAAATCCCGTACCCGGACCCGTTCTTTAAACGATGAAAAGTTATAAAAATGACTCTACGAAAAATTTTATATTTTTCCTACAAACTAAATGGTAAAAGAAAATTTTCTAAAAAAGCAAAATATTTTTTTGATAATTTTTGTATTTTTTATGAATTAAACAAACTTTTAACTAAATTAAATTATAAAAAATAGTAAACGATTACAAAAAATTCTGAAATTTTTTCTAAAAATACTTTACAACTTAACAATCCTATGAAAAATAACAAGCACAACCCAGCTTAACAAATAAGCCCGAGAATAAGCTTATTCAGCTTATAGGCTTATAAGCTCAAAATGTATATAAATACCATGTGCCTTGGGTCTTTAACGAAAAAGACCCAAGGGCGCAGTGGTAAGTATGCTTGAAAGGGAGGGGATGTATCGAGGGGTCCCGGGTTCGAGTCTTGCTCACCCGGGTCCCTTGTCTTCCCTTTTTTTTTTTTGTAAAGTCCAGGGTAGGAAATGTACAAAATGAAACTAAAGGGTAGGCGGGTAAAGTTTTGGGAATTTACACTACTATGAAAACGACTAACCTTGAACTTTGGAGAAAGTACCAAACAGACCTCGCGACATAGCTTATTTTTAGCTTATTAAAAAAATGAGTTTTAGCAAAAACTTAAAACTAAAAAGTTATAAAAGAGCTTATTCTCCACAACTTTAATAAAAACACTTTGCACTTTTATCCACAGAATAAGCTACAAAATAAGCTGAATGTTTCCTGTTACAGAAAGTGAGCTTTTAACTAGCTTTTTGAATTTGAGCTTATTTCTTGCTTATTACTTGATGAAAGTGAAAAACAAAAGAAGCTTATTGAGGCTCAAGATGTGTACTATGGATATTTAAACAAAAATTAGCTGAGTATTAACAAAGTTGACAAGAAAATTGAAATGAAAAAGTGCCTAGTTTTTTGCATAAAACAGTTATAAACCTTTTTAAATAAAGCAAAAAAAACTTATTACTCAACCCTTAACAGCTCAAACTTTGGAATAAGCTGTGCAAGGGATTTTAAATCTAACCTAATAAATAGGTTTTTTCCAAATAACAACTAAAAATGAAAATCACAACAGAAAATAAGCTAGAATCCTAAATGCTACTATGCTACTTTTCAGATAAAAATAAGCTAAGTTAAAAAGCTTAAAATTAAAATCTAAATGATGAATTTTGTAAAACTAATGGAAATCTACTGAAATACTTAATTCCAAAACCTAACTTCTAATTATGAATCCCAAAAAGATACTAGAAAAGTGCATAGCAACAACAGCAATGACTGTTGATTGCTGATGCATTTGGCCAGAAAATGAAGTGCTGCTAGACTTGTATTAAAACTCATAACTTCAACCCACTACTTATAACCTAATTCTTATACAAACCAACTTTAACACCCTTATGCTAGAAATTTGCTGAATCTTCAAATGCTATGTAAACTAAAACTGTCCTGGTGCTAAGCTTGACTTTTTAAGCTCAAAAACCTTGAATTCTTCTTACTAATTTTTAAAACCTGTTCCAAACCTGATAAAATGAATACACTCAACTAAGCAAAGAGTTTTAACAAAGTTAAGTTGACTTTTAGAGTCAAATTAAGCTTTAACCAAACACACCTTTAACTTAAAACTGTCAACTATACATACACTTAAAATCTATTTAAGCACTAAAACTAGTAAAACCTTATATCTACCTACTCTAAAATTCACCTAATTAAGCTAATGAATCATTAAAACCTATAGCTTATTAATGAAAATAAGCTAGTTTCTCTACTAAGCTATAGAAACTAGTAATGACAGTTTTAAAAGAAAACTTAGATTTCTCAAGTTTTATCTAATCAAAACTGAAAACAGCTAGGGATTAAGCCTAAACAAACATGATTGAATAGAATTCAGACAAAATTGAATAGAAATAAGCAATTTGAAATAAGCTATGAATTTGCTTAAAATGAAATCAAGTACATAAAACCTGAGATTGTAGAATCTTCTTCACCTAGACATCCAAGTGAAGAGTCTAGGTGATCCTAATGGCACCTTGCCTCTAGACCTTGATCAACAAGCTTAATAAGCTAAAACAGCTTATTACTCCTCTTAGCTTCCAAAGTAAGCTTAATTTGAATTCAAATGAGAACTTTTAAACTAAATGAGCTAAAAAACAGTATTTAAAAGCTTTTACAAAGATTTAAACTAAATTTGAGCTTAATAACAAGAATAAGCTCAAAAGAGCTTATTGGAGCTTCTTGAAAATGAAACCTTAAACTTGAAAAGCAACAATTGAAACTTAACACTGAATCGATACTCAAAACAATGAAGTACAAGCTGAAAGATAAATGGTACAAGTGCTTAAAGCTGAGTTTAAAAAGCTTAAAAGAAAATTTGCTTAAAATTACGAAAAATTACAAACTAAAAATATAAAACTTGCTAACTTCCTGGTAAACTTCTGTCTTCCTTCTTCTTTTATAACTGGAGGCATGATTTTTTTGTTATTTAGTGGAGGAAAACCAAAAACGAATTTTGACCGTCGATCAAGCCTTGGGGATTTGTGGGATTGTTAATTGGGATTAGGGTTTAAGTGGAGGAGGGGGAAGGTTGTTTTTTGCACACACGTAGGGTGGGTTTTTTGAGGTGAGTGTATGTCGGGTGGTTGTGGAATGAAGGGGGGTTGGGTGAGGAGGTGTAACCCCGTGAAGTGGTTGGATGTGTGTTGGGGGAGGAGAGGATGAGAGGCGAGCAGGGGGAAGTAAAATGGGGGTGTATGGGGAAGAATGGGGTGAAGGTTTGTTGTTGATGGTCTAGGACTACATCTTAATATGTGGATTTGATGAATGTGTCAGAAGGAATGATCGTTTGCTTACAACAAGGATGATCACCAATATGATATCTCTTCACTCTACCGATGTCTTATTTATTGATCGTACAGTGGAGGCGGGGGGAGTGTGATGAGTATGGTGGATTGCACCATACGTCCTTATGGTTGTATAACTTTGGGGACTTGGCAAAACAAGTCCCCAAGAGTTATATAACTCTTTGCAAGGTTCGTCCTTGGTGTATACAAGTTTGGGGTGTTGGCAGAACTGCCCCCCCACTTGTTACTTTGAGTGAATTGCAAAATCGGCCCTTGTCTTCTTTTTTCTCTTTTCTCTATTAAATGTAAGTTTAGGGTTTTTACAATTTCAACCCCAAACTTATATTTTACACGAGATGATGTTTAATCGGGTCCCGTGTTTATTGCTGCTTCCGTCACCACGAACGATTAAAATTTCGTCTCCAAAAGGAATACGAACGATCTTTTCCGCACAGACAATAACGGCATGGTACTTTGCCAACCAATCCATACCAATTATCACGTCAAAACTACCTAGTTCTACGGGCATTAGGTCTATGTTGAAAGGATGATTTAAGAGGTTTAACGTACAACCCCGGATAATAGTGTTTAACCCAACTATTCGCCCGTCGGCTAGTTCGACATTATAATCATGATCTAATGCAGTCGGAGTGATAACAATTCGAGAGCTAAATGCAGTAGATACAAAACTCCTATCGGCACCGGTATCAAATAAAATAGATGCATATCGGTTGTTTAGGAGAAACGTACCCGTGACGACATTGTTGTCCGGGTTTGCCCCTGCATTGCCCACGGCATACACCTTTGCCTGAGCCTTGGCATTTCCAGCCTGATTACCCCGGTTGTTGTTGTTCTTCAATTTTGGGCAATCCTTCTTGAAATGCCCTTGAGCACCACATTCAAAACAAGCCCTCTGATTAGCCCCAGTGTTGACATTTAGGGGATTCTTGCAGTCACGACCTAAATGACCAAATCGGTTGCACTTGTGGCATTTGGGAGCACAAGGACCATCATGGTGATAGTTACATTTGGAACACAGAGGTTTAGGCCCTCCGTATGGTCTCCTATCACCATTTCCTGCGGCATAAGCTCTTCCAGTGTTTTGTCTCTTGTTTGGTTGCTGATTCTGGTTGTTCCTGGCAGTGTCATCAGACTTTCTTTTGTTGTCAGCCTGACGTTCAGCCCAAGTGTTGATCTTTTTGTCCATGAGTTCAGTGGCGAACTCAATGGCATCCTGCATAGTTTTTGGCTTAGTTGCCATCACACTGCCATGGATCGTGTCGGGCAAGCCACCGACATATTTCTCAACTTGGTCTATTTCTTCCGGAAACATCCGATCGCACATTAGTGCCAGTTCTTGGAAACGTTGGCTATAGGTTACCACATCGTTACCCTTTACCTTCAAATTCCACATTTCGAACTCCAGTTTCTTAATTTCGCCCCTTGGGCAGTATTTGTCTGTCATCATCTTTTTCAGTGTCCTCCATGGCATTGCATGGGCAGCTTCAGGAGTAGTGGTCTTAACATGGGAGTTCCACCATGTAAGAGCATTTCCTTGCAGGGTACACGTAGCAAATTTGACCTGGCATGCTACTGTACAATTGTTATGCTGTAAACAGATTACATCTTTTCAAACCACCGAGTGAGTCCAACAACTCCCTCAGTGCCCTTGAAGTTCAAGGGTTGGCATTTTAGGAAGTCCGGGTAGGTGCATTCACGAGCAACCTGCACAGGCCTTCTGACACCCGTTCCTGAAGTATGGCTATCATCGCCATTCCGGGTTGCATCACGTGCTGCCAGTGCAGCAGTAACGCCTTCGTTAATCATTGCCTGAATTTGGGCGTTGGTGACAGATGTAGTGGTATGAGTGACTGGTGTTGGTGTTGCACTTGGGTTTAGCCTCGTGGTCCTTCTCTTTGGTGCCATTTTCTTTAAATCACAAGAAAATATAATACCCGTTAGATTTCATAAAATCATAACTATTCATTAAAAATACATAACTATGACATAACATATACACCATTAAAAAAAAAACGGAGATCATATCACAAAAAAGTGAAAATGTACAACTGTTATTGAAATTAACCATGGTATATACCAAATCGACATTCATTTATTAATAAATTCGATTTCATAGGATAACGTAATCCGTCCATTTCATATTCAACTTGGAAAAATCATACATGTTTTGGTTCAGGGATACAAAGTGGATTACTACAAGTAGGTTACAAGACAACCAAGAGAACAACCAAAGCCATACTAGCCGGTTATACCGTAACACTTAGTATGCTATACAAGATAGAAAGACCTGAACAAAAGACCCTATTACTGGGTTAAGCTAAAACAAAAACAAAAGATCTATACAGTCTGCAGTTGGGAATAACCCTTATACTCAAACTAGGTGCATGCATGCTACAACGATAATAAATCTAGGAAGGAACTGCTTACCAGGCTCCTGGTGCATTCAGGCGGTGTCGGGACCTTTTGCGGGGTCCATGCTGCTCTGAAACTCGCCCAATCTGAGTCGGTTGTAGTCCATTTCAGCAATCTTTAATGCCTTAGTCAACGGGACCTGGCCTCTGGTGGTTCTGCCTTGTTGTGTGATCTCGTGTAAGTCACAACTCCTGGACTCCTACGGTGAGCAGGCCGGCAAGGTGTATAGCTACTGCTGCTGACCCAACACTACAGGAAATCGTAATGCCATAATCTTGAACGTGTCATATAGCTAACCTCTATGGAGCGTCCCAATGCCGCTCAGGGAAACCATGATCCCGTCCTGATCTATTAGGGTGGCATGCTAGTTCATAGTGGTTAGGATTTCACAAACAATGTCTCAACCTCTGATATATCTGGGTCTTTTGCTACCTGTGTATCCCCTATCACAGCATAGATATCCTGCGTGTCCTGCTCCTGGACTACAGTAAGCTCAGTCACCCTAGCATTGACCCCTTTTTAAGGGTCGATCGGTGTGTGCTACCTGCCTCAACTGCCTGTCTCTCGGGTCCTACCCAAACATTCTAATCCCAGAGTCGAGCATCCGCGGCCTCTCTGTTGGTCTAATCTCGGTAATCCCATAGTACCGACAAACCGCCATAGTCTGCCTACGACCTCCAATCGCGTTATCTTAGTGGAGCTGCAGCTTGAACTCTCTCCAATCTCGTAACTAGGGCCAAGGGTCAAACCCAACTCTTTGAGGTGGGGTAGTTGTAATCTCGGGGCCTGTCTGTCCTATGGTCAAAGTGTAACTCCAAAGGGTGGTGGTGATGAAGTAGGTAGTGGTAATAGATGAGAAGTAGATGGTGTCTCGGCTCTCAGCCGGATCATAGCAGCCCGATAGCCCAACGGACGAATAGGACTAGCAGGTGGTGATGCTGGAAATGAGGGAGATGGTATATGTGGTAAGGGAAGATGATCAATGGTGTAAGTGTGATGCCGAGTGGGATGGTTAAGGCAAGAAGTCTCTCGACCTCTTCCCTAGGTGGAAGTGATATGGATGGCTCATCCCGGATAGATATCCTGGCGGTCATACGGTGTACAGGTGGGACAGAGTCAGCCGGAGCTGGGTGCTCCTCCTCCTCCTCATCATCATCATCCCTATCCAGAGGGTTGGTTAATTAGCTGGTACCCTCTTGGGATCCTTATTGTTCCTCCCTCCGGCTCCTCCTCTGGATCAGACTCAAGAACATATCCTGGTGAATCTGCAGTGGGTGAGGCAGCAGCAGGTAGTGGTTGTTCCTCGGCCGGGAGTACCTCATCCTCCTGTAGTATGTACTCAGGGTACATCGGCTCAGGAACAAAGTCCAGTAGGGGAGGTGACTGCGGCTCCTCGGGGCCAGGTATGTAGTCAAGCGATGGTGGAACCTGATAAGCAGCCATTATGTAAGCATATAGGTCCTCTGGCCATATGGGTGGACCATCGCCTCCCGGGTGAACCAATGTCTGACCCATCCTCAAATGGACCGGACACTGCCGTGTAGGTGACCGTGGAATCTTCCGAATCTGACATAACCGTATCTGAAACTTCAACATAACTTATATTAGTATTTAATATAAGACTCTTATAGTAATATACATTTATATCATAACATGTATATCAATCATGAATATCAATCATGCATGCATCTAGCCTAACCGGACTAATGCACGAATTAGTGTATGTATGTCCCATGAAAAACCCCTTTGTATGAATGCAATGTTGAAAAACGGTTATTGGTCCTGTTAAAAACATTTGGACCTGGTTTCTCTATAACCTTGGCTCTTGATACCAATCTGTAACACCCCCAAATTGGGTCGCAGCGGAATAAGGGTCCAGGGCGTGTTACTTCTCAGATCACTAGCACAAGATATATATTGAACGACAATTAAAAGTCGTTTTTAAAATGAGTACAATTAGATTTAACAAAATTGTTTTCAAAAGCATCGAAGCTTAACTTGTTTACTTGTTATTATGACAAAGATTTCCAGCCGAACAGATATACAAAATGTAATGCGACATAAATCTTTAATGCTGGACATACAAAAGGTACCCACCATTGTATCCCTTTTGCACCCCGAGTGCCTATGATCTCCTAAAATACATTTGCATTTAAAACGTCAACATAAAGTTGGTGTAATTTCATAGGTTTATGTAAATGTTATAAGCGGGACTGCATAGACCTTTCCCCATGATAGACAACAGATTGCAGGCATCACAAAATGTAATTACGTTTTCCTAAGTCATACACCGAAGCTCGACATAATGAAGACAATATCTAATATTGCCTACATGCCCGTGACGTGTTCAACCCGATTAACATCCAAAATCGACGTAATTATATACGTTCGTTTCCAGGATAGCATAGTCACCCGAACGGGGGGTCAATCCCAAATAGAAACTATCTATAAATCATTCGCGCTCACATTCCCAGTAATTGACTAGTTCATGATTCATGTGCCTATAGTGGGGGGTGATCGCTTACTTGGAAAAACGTAATCCTGATAAAATGTACACTTGTCGTCCAAATTTGTAAAACATGCATATGTTTACTTACCCAAAAAACTTGAAAAGCAATAATTGTAAAACATGGGGCTATGAACTCACCTTGAGTGAGTAAATAAAATATCCCAAATAAAAACGGTCACGCTAACGCCCGAATGCAACCTAGTTAATATAGGTCGAATCAGTATTCAAGTACGTTGTCTAACAACTACCATATATAATCCTATATAGTTATCATCGTACTATCGTTCGGGCTATCATAATTTAAGAGGTCATGACATGACGTACGAGGAGCTAGGATACTTTAAATCGTAAATCTAACAGCTCGTCAATACGCCATCCGAAGAGGCCTCATTATGAAATTCCCTAGTAATATAGCACTTTGATAACTAATAACATATATATTTCTATATAGCTATATCACCATCTAATCGTTTAAGTGAAATCGTATTTATAAAGTAAAAACGTTTATAATTACGCCTTTAGCCAAAATTGACAGTAACTTTTGTTCGTTTTAAGTCCGTTTCTCGCGTTTCTTATGCCCACGCTTTCGTATTAAGACGAGTGATCATAATATTGCATTTTTAAGTTTCCGAGATTCTGTTGTGAATAGTGTTTTTACTGTTCATTACAGATTACACTTATTAACGCAAAACCCGTAAATGTCGTATCTTATTCGTTATAGCTCCGTTTTTAGCGATTCTTTCGAACACGTTCTCGTAATTGAAGTGTTATTCATATTATTGATGTTTACAAGTATAAGTTTCTGCATATGAAATAGTAATCTTTTTACAAAATTTGTTTTATAAATTATTTCGCGTGTAAACTCGTATAACTAGGTGTATCTTCTTCGTTATAAATCCGATTTTCGAGTTTCTTATCATTTTGGAATCCTTATGAGATGTACTATATTTATAAAACCTAACATGGCTGTTAACAAATTCGAACAAAAACAAAAACTTTTAAAGGTTGTGATTAAAACATGTTTTAAGCTTGATTTTTGTCACAGTAAGCTTCAACCACGTGTTCAAACTACTTTACAACCTCTTTTATATCTTATGTCTTACATATATTAGGTCCATTAGGTCATGTTTTGTCCAAAGTTGTCCATGGGATTACAAGTTAACACTGTTATTTACACCATTTGCACTGTAATTATTAGTTAACATTTGAATAAACTAAATCTTGTTCATATACATGTTATATACTTAACCATCATGTTTAAAAACTTATACAGTCCTTTTACATCTTAGTAGCATTCCTTTTAACATATATAAAGTTCACAAAACATTGATCATAAGTAAAAATCCCTTTCACATATTCAAAAGTATCCTAAATGGTGATTTAGCTAAATAGAACATATGAACACATAAAATCATAAGTATGAAATGATTAAGCTTTTAAATAACCTTGTGTGAATGAGTAGAGGCAAGAATAACAATCACACCCTTGTGATTTAAACCCTTAGCTAGTAAATATAAGATGAAACCCTAATTTTTCCCAAGTAAACCCTAGCTTCCTTTTCTTGCTTCCTTCCTTGCAAATGGTTAACCAAGCCTTGAAACCACCTTAGTAGATCTTAGATATGATGTGTGTATGCTTGTATATGTGGTAGAAAACTTTGTATGGATTGTGTATTATATGAGTTTTGAGCCGTGGGCTATGTAGGATAGAAAGGGAGAGTTTTGATTTTGTTTACACTTTGGAAAATGAAAGATGTGTGTTTACTTGCTAGCTAATGCCTTTTATAGATGAAAGACTAAGTCAAGGACTTCAAGGAAGGTTCCTAGGGCAAGTAGTCAAGTGGTAACAAAGGTGTAAGGCTTTGTTCCCTTGATATTTGCCAAACCTTGATATTTAGGGCAAATGAATGCACCTAGGATATTTGTTGGTTTTCTTTACCAAATCTCGGCACATACTCTTATATCGGGATGGCTATTTTGATTATTTTTGTGTATTTGGGTATATCGTGGGTTTTTGTTTAAGCGTAGTTAGGTTTTGGTGCTTCTAGGGAATGCAAAAAGCATTTTATCGCGAAACGTAGCATTTTACTGTACCAATAAAAATAAGTGAACAAAGTTGATAAATATCCTCTAATACTCATTTAAACTTTCTTGATCTAAAAACGTTTAATTGTGTAATGCCGTTTACTCATTGAGATGGTCATTTTTTAGTTACGCGGATTTAGCTTAACGATTACATTTAAGAGCAAACGCGTGAAAACCGCCTAAAAAATAAATTGTGAATTACATAATGTCATACAATGACCTAAAACACGAGGTGTTATATTTAGCGAACCGACTATCAACCATCCTTCTCTTTTTTGATGCATTTTCTACTTTTCCATTTTTTTCATAACTTAATCCTCGGTGCAATTTCACCGTCTTCACAATCATAATTCATCTGGATAATTTTTCCTTTAACACTTCATCTTCGGATATAACACATAATCGCGAAAGTATCAAAATACACGATCTACATATTTTCCCATTGCATTGTGCAATTTCTCGACCTAACCGGTGATAGAAAATTTCACTTTGACACATGAAATACAAAACTTTACACAAAAGCAACTAGCAACTTTGATTAAGTGGGCTTAATATATAGGGTAGGCTAAGGTGTAAAGGTGTAACGAAATAGACATTTGGTGTGAAAAATACAGGAATGGCTCAACAGGTTTTTCTAGGGGATCTTACTCTTGTAGTGAGAGTAAGCAAAAGGTTACACATGATTTTAACTAACCAGTGTAGTTAGTTAATTTTACAACATTTAGGCTTTTTGGTGTATTCCTAGAAATTTACCAGTTAAAAATGTTTCTCCATCTAAGTCCATAGTACTCATTGTTGTGGTCTCGAGTGATATACCAAGCCAAGTTCGAAAGTTCACTACATCACCAGCACACTCATAATTTTTGTAGAATTTTTAGTAAACGTTTGGAAACGGAATAGGATTAATTCTCACAATTTGGTATTAAAGGTTATAGTGCGCGAGGTCATGTAACTAGTAATTTTTAAAAAAGTTATGCTTTATAATTTTTTTAAAATTTGGCATATTTTAAGCATATATCATATTATTTGTAAAAGAAAGGATAAGTAGGTGTTCTAATTCTCTATCCCCCCATCTAAATTATGCAACGTCCTCGTTGTATAGATAAAACAATTAAAGAAAATAGGAATTAGAATTAGAACGAGGAACTCCCTTGATATGTTGCTCGGGATGATTCTCCAATTTGAGTTTTTGAGCAAAAGTGTGTTGACGAGGCGTTAAATGCTCGTACGAGTTCAACACACGTCTTTTTCACAGTATACCATATCGTCGATTTCCTTACAGCAAGGTCCTGCATAAAAGTTTAGAAGACCAAAAGTGCAATTCTTATATCGGTTATACAATGGTTACAATGTAGAAAAACAATTAAACACACTGTACATGAGGTCAATATGCCGTATCCCAAACCCAAGGATATGCCGTATTGCATCATGTAAAAACAAATGTTTTGCAGAAATTAAAGACTAATAACGTCCAGACAGGTTCGATACGGCGTATCCATAGAGGTTCGATACGCCGTATTGAATGTTTGGGAAGACAGACTCAATAAAAAAAATTACAATTACAATTTTTCAAACAATTAAAAATAGCCAGGTTGTCTCCCGGTAAGCACTTTTCTTTCAGCTAGTCTTTAAGTTAGATTTTTTCCTTCTCTTTGCTTAACTTATTGTTCGCTCGCTCGCACTTGTCCCCGTGAGCGAATCTCTCCATAATCTTTTGGCATGACACTAACTTTTTGCAAAATGGCATACCGAGCACAACACCACTTATTATATCCATATTGTCAGTGATAGAAAAGCCTAAAATAATAGAAAATTTCCAAACGAAAATAGGTATGTCAATCAAAGTCCCTGCTAGATTCTTCCCTTCATGATCCCCCTTGCCCTTAACTATAGAATTATAAATTTATTTAGTCATGATATTAATGGACAAGGAAGGGAGGAAATAAGCATTAACATGTCTATACCC
>BQNB010048364.1:1788-42600 GCA_026074375.1 Tanacetum coccineum | reverse complement strand
ATTGAATGTGACATTCTATAAAACGTCTCTTTTGAGGTCGTTTTCCGTGACTTGTGTTTTGTGCCCTGAAGTAGCACCCCGATGTTACCATTCCGCTGCGTTGTCCCGATTTTTAGGGGTTTATCCGACATGGCGTGTGTTCGTCCGTATGAATCATTCCTTGAGCTATGAATTTCTTTCGACTCGTGCTTTGTTATATGGATTTTTTTTCCGAATGTGTATCGGCCGCCGCGAACTCGATAATCTTATAGTAATAAATCATTGACCACTTTCAAGAACTGACGACTTGTTAAATTCTTCGTTCTAATGGCTTCTCATGACATTTGATCCATTCACTCATATCCATTGCATATATTCTATGCTTTGACCTTTGTTCATTCAAACTTTCGTTGAAAACCTCGACGATGACCTAGGTATATCCACTCATCTAATCACTAGTAAACCAAGGACGAATAAAGCAAATTGAGCACCGGGCCGGCGCTCTCTTAAGGTGGGAAGACTGTAACAACCGTCAATTTTCGGAACATATTTAAATAATAAATCATATTTATTATTACATGTTTGTCGTTTATAAAATTTATTTTTAAGCTGACTTATCAAAACAACCCACTAGATCACGTTTTCATTATTCGGACTCTAAAGCAATTTGATATAAAACGACATTCCTGACAACTTTTTAGTTTTGACCGAGACCCAGAAACAGTCAGAAGGTGACTGAAATGTCCTCGCAAAATTTAACTTTTTAGTTTTGACCGAGATCCGAAAACGGTCAGAAGGTGACTGAAATGTCCTCGCAAAATTTTGAGCACAACGCGTGCCGACCCAAAATAATAAAATTTATATTTAATCATCATAATTTATTAAATAAAAATATTTAGGTAAATTAATTATATTGTTATCGAAAAACGTTTGTTAAAAACGCAATTATTGAAGTTAAAATTCATTTTACGGATAAAGTTTATCGGAAAAATATATAAATGAATAACAAACATTTTAAATAAATGTTATGAAACAATTATGAAACAAAGTCGTGTAAATACTCATTTTTATCAGAAAAATGATTAGAAAAACAATGGCGCAAGTTTCCGCATTGATCTTAAGATAAGTCGGCCCAAAACAAGTCACGATACCGCATTTTATCAAAAGTATAAGAAAAAGTTACACTTTTAACCCTCAACTATTATACACTTTATAATTCATTTTAAAAGTTTTATATATAAATAAAATTTTAACATTTTTCTTCATTTCATATCTTATAAACACACACATACACTCTCAACACTCTCTCCCTCCCCTTTCCGGCAGCCCACCGCCGGCCACCCTGCCGCCGCCGGCCACCATGGCGCCGCCGCCGGAAAAGTTTTCCGGCGGAGTTTTCCGGTGAACTTCAAAAGAGCTTCCTCGTGAACCGATCTATCCGATCCCCTAAGTCACGCGACTCCACGCGCCGTTTCCCCCCCCCCCCCCTCCGGCTGCCACAGCCGCCACCATCATCATCATACCACTCATCACCACCACGACCGAACACCACCTCACCCCATCACCTCGTAATACATCTCCACCCCACCGAAACCACCACCACTCACCCACCGCCGCTGCCATCATCGACCCGTCACCACCACCCTACATCATCATCACCAACAGCAGCCGCCTACACCACCATCGTCATCCCCTCCACCCGAACGCCATCATCACCATGCAACCATCACCATCATCACCACGTCGCCACCCCCGCTGCCCCTCCACAGCCGCGACGCCACCACCACAACAGCCACCCCAGGGGGTGCGTTTGGCTGTGACAGCCACCCGAGGGTGCGTTTGGTCCGGGTTGGTTTGGTTTATCAGCCGGGGGACAAAGGTGTGTCGTCTTGGCTGTCGGGACAGCCGGGTGTGTCGGGACAGCCGGGTGTGTCGGGACAGCCGGGTGCGTCGGGACAGCCGGGATTTTGTAATATGTGACTAAAAGTGTAAATAGGTGTGACCATATGTTGTTTAAAGTGAAGAAATGTGTATTTTGTGTGACTATTGATCATCCAATGGTCACATGAATTTATGTTTGTATGGCCTTTTTGTCATATTTAGTCACTACAAAGCATGAAATTTTAAATGCTGATCGATTTCACATATTATTCTAAATAATAGCCACATGATACTCACGAGGTGGACTGTTATGAAATATATTGGTCACATATAATTAACCATTAATGTTGACCATAAACATAAATATTAGTCATACATTTTGTGACATTTTGGGCTATTGTTAAAAGGCATATAGTCACATGATCATGCTAGAAAGTAAATGTGACTATACACATTAGCTTTTGGCAAGCTAACACAAATAAAACTTAAACCCACATATTAAGTATGTGACCATATGTACTGGATTTTTGCTACACTTAAATAATGTGTGACAAAACATTAGTGAGACCATAATATGCATTTTGTATCACATTGTTCAAGTGTGTGACATTTAATTTGTCACTATTAATATATACAGACCGTGACTAAATGATTTCAACCTTACTTTTTCATTAGTCACGCGTCCCAAATTCATATTGGCTAAATAATTAGCAAAAGAAGCAGTCACCTTAAATAAATGTAGTGACAAAACTATGACTGATAATGATTTAGACTCATAAAAAATTACTTCAGTGACCATAATGCAATTTTGGGTCAACATTGTTTAAGGCTCCAAGCACAGAGTCACTTGACTCTATCTTTAACAGGCTTCAGAAAATTGTTAGCCAGTTGGCCATCTTGGGTGAAAACATCTCTCAAGAAGATCTCAATTTAAAGTTCTTGAGAAGTCTGCCTTCTGAATGGAACACTCATGTTGTGGTCTGGAGGAACAAACCAGATCTTGACTCAATGAGCTTTGATGATCTCTACAACAATTTTAAGATTGTTGAACAAGAAGTCAAAAGAACTGTTACATCAAGCTCAAATTCAGGCTCTCAGAATATGGCCTTTGTTTCAACTCCTAGCAGTACCAATGAAGTTAATACTGCTAATGTTCAAGTTAGTACTGCTAACTCTACAGTTAGTACTGATAGTACTCTTGATAGTACTGCTAACTTGAGTGATGCCACTGTCTATGCTTTCCTGGCCAATCAACCAAATGGGTCTCAACTTGTTCATGAAGACCTAGAACAAATCCATGAAGATGATCTTGAAGAAATGGATTTGAAGTGGCAATTGGCACTACTGAGTATGAGAGCAAGGAGGTATTACCAGAGAACTGGGAAGAAGATCACTATCAATGGAAGTGATACTGCAGGATATGACAAATCCAAGGTAGAATGTTTCAACTGTCATAAGATGGGACATTTTGCACGGGAATGCAGAGGTCCTAGGAACCAAGAAAGCAGGGCTAGAAATCAAGACAGCTCAAGAAGGACTGTGAATGTGGAAGACATTTCTTCTAAAGCAATGGTGGCTATTGATGGAGCAGGTTTTGATTGGAGCTACATGGCAGATGAGGAAGTCCCTACCAACTTGGCTCTTATGGCTTTCTTAGATTCAGAGGTACATAATACTTGTTCTAACACTTGTCTTAAATCCTTTGAAACTCTTAAAACTCAGCTTGATAATTTAAGAGTAGAATTTAATAAATCTAAGTTTAATCTAGCTACCTATAAAAAAGGTCTAGCTTCTGTAGAAGAACAACTTGTCTTCTACAAAAAGAATGAGGTTATCCTTTGCGACCAAATTGCTGTTTTAAAAAGAGATGCCTCATTTAAAGACTCAGAAATCAATGCTCTTAATATTCAGATAGAAAAACTTAAGAAAGAAAAAGAGAGCAATCAGATTAAAATTGACAATGTTGAAAATGCCTCTAAGTGCCTAGATAAATTGACAGGGAGTCAAATTTCGGATAACAATAGAAAAGGTGTGGGGTATAATGTTGTTCCACCTCCACCTACAGGCTTATTTGCACCTCCAAATATTGATTTGTCCAACTCTGGTCTTAAGGAGTTTCAACAGCCTGAATGTGAAGGCTATGGATTTATGGCAAATAAGGGTGTCTGTGAAAATTCCTCAAATGAGAATAAGAAAACTACTAATGCCCCAATAATTGAAGATTGGGTGTCTGATTGTGATGAGGATGAGTATGAAGTAAGGATATTAAAATCTGATAATGTTCAACAAAAACCTAAGCAAGCTAATCAACCAAGGAAAGTTAGTAAGAATCCTAGGTATAACAGAACAAACTAGAATGAAAAGAAAACTCAGAAATTAGGAGTCGGGTTTTAGTTTACAAAAAAAGCTTGTTTTGTATGTGGGAGTTTTAACCATCTAATTAAAGACTGTGATTTTCATGATAAAAAGATGGTACAAAAACCTGTGTTAAACAATGTTAAAAAGGGAACTTGTCAAAGGGAAGTCAGATCAGTTTGGAATAATGCTATGAGGGTTAATCATCAAAATTTCTCTAATTCTAGAAGGAATTTTGTTCCAACAGCAGTTTTAACCAAGTCTGGCATAGTATCAGTTAGTGCTGCCAGGCCTATTAATACTGCTGCACCTAAATCCTTTGTGAATGCTGCAAAAACTAGACCAAATGCTTTTCAGAAGTCACATTCACCAATTTTGAGAACTTGTTACAACAAACTGCACTTAAAATACAGAAATAAGAAGGACAAAGTTAATACTGCTAAGGTAAATTCTATTAATACTGCTAAAGGAAACAGAGTGACAAGTGTTGTTGGGGAACAAGGGATTAATGTTGTTAAGTCCTCAGCATGCTGGGTTTGGAGACCTAAAATTAACATATTAGATCATAAAAATATCCCACCAAAAATAGTGGATTCATACAGTTGTTTAAAGCATTTGACTTATGTTTTTCAACATGCTGACTCAATCAGTTATGACTTGGATGCCCAATAAAACTATTTCTTCATGAGCAGTATGAAAGATGTTTTTGGATTGTGTTTCTTTGTGCTTTAAACTATTTCCAGGTCTAGAGCTTAAAGGTTATTTGATAAGAAAGGATATGTGAATTTGGAGAAAATGTTGTATGACTGGAGTTGAGGGGAGGATATTGATGATAACATGAATGTCCTTTGAGTGTTGGTTGTACACCGCACAACAAATGGTCATTAATTCACCATGTCTAATAGACAAGAAAAAACAAAAAAAATAAAAAAAAAGATGGTAGTGGCTTTCTAGGGCATACGACGAACTGGTAAAGAATTCTTAAATCCGTTGATGGCTGATAGTTTGCCAAAAACTATACTTCCAACTAAGTTTGTGGAATGACTTGAGGTTAAATTTGGGAAGAAATGGGTCAAAAGTAGTATTTTGGTTTGGTTAACAGTTTTTGACTTCTATTCATGGGTTATGCATAAATATGGATCCTCATGAATTCTCACATGTCTATCTAGTTGTTTCTAGTGTGTTTGCGATGAATAGAGGCATGTTGTTGCATGATTATTGGAGAAAAAGTTAATACTGGCAGGCAAATTCTTAATACTGATGGGCAAAAATATTAGTACTGCTAGACAAAAGTTAATACTGCTAGGCTAGTATTAGTACTGTTGGGTTACCGTTTACACTGTTTGGTCAATAACAGATTTTCAACTCTTTGAATATTACCGTTGAGGTTTTTACGCAACTGACTGAGTATATAAGGTTCTAAATTTGGATAATTGTAATCTTTACCTTATTTACACGATTTCTTTTAAGCTAAAGATACAATTCGTTCGTTTATCTGCTTTCAAAACCTTATACACTCTCTGTAAAATCTCAATTGCTTTTACCAAACACTAATTCATTCTAAATCGATGTGCTTAACCTAGCACTATATTAGGATTTTGTTTCTTGCTTTATATACACTGGCTTATAGGACTTCTGCAACAAGCATAAATATGGCGGTTTTCTTCAAAAAGCCAACTGGAAGTGAGGAAATTCCATCAGATAGTAGGACTTTCTTGCTGGTAGTCATAACAGGTATGCCTTTTTAACTACCAATCATACTAGCGATGTTTCTTGTATTGAACGTTTTGCAGACTGGCTACTGGTGAAACAGTCAATGATGCGAGAACAACAAATAACTGTCACAGTTGTAGGGCAAAACAGTTGTATTATATAGCCATCGTTAGGAGACCATCTCCAATTAGCAGATGCAGATGTATCTAGTTCTTTGCCAAATAACTTGAAATTTTTTTGAAACAACATCTCTCTAATTAGGAGTTGTTTCTGATGATGACAATTACTTTTCAAAAAGGTAAATTTTCACCTCAATGGAGATTTGGATCCCTATCTTCTTACATTGTTTAAGTCCTAGAAACTTCATGGAACAATTTTGCGTACTATTGCAACAGCAAATCAATTTGTTTAGCTACAAACAGGACTTTTAAGTTTTCAAAATTAATTTTTTGATGTATCCACGCTTTATACAAATGCTTTTGAATAAAAAGAAAAGGCTTCTTAAACAACATAAGAAAACATATGTTGCTCCTTCTTTAACACAAAAACTTTTTAGCAACATGAAAAGAGGTTTTTCAGGGGAACACATACCTCTATTTGATTCAATGCTGATTCATGACCAACCTGGTCAGGGTGAAGGACCAACACTCACTGTTGAGTCCCAACACACACCCATTGCTTCTCCAACTACCTCACAACCCACTACATCTCAACCAATGTCATCACAAGAACAACCTTCTCAAGTACCTACAACTGAACCTATCATTACTACTTCATCCCCACCTTTATATGAAACAACAATTCCACACACAACATCTTCCATGCCCCATGATTCACCTCTCTCAGGAGGTGACACACCTGGAAGTGATGAGGGCAGCAAGAAACTTAATGAATTGACGGAATTGTGTACCAAATTATCTGACAAAGTCACCAGCTTGGAGGAAGATCTCAAACAGACTAAGAAGGTTTATGGTAAGGCTCTTACAAAGTTGGTGAAGAAGGTCAAACATTTGGAAGCCAAGCTAAAATCTACCTCAGTAAGGAGAAAGGCAAGGATGGTAATTTTTAATGATGAGGAGGATCTAGTTTCAGAGGATCCTTCCAAACAGGGGAGGATGACAGAGACAGAATATGAAGATGTAGATGTAGAGACAGAATATGAAGAAGTTGAGTATGAATTAGATCAGACTACTCCTACAAAGGTTTCACAAGGTAAAGAACAAAGTCAAGAGAGTTCTGAAGTTCAATTAGATGTTCTCAGTGCAGCTAAGATCCTTGCAGATGCATCCAGAGAAAGAGTAAAGACCTATAAAAGTTACACTAGAAGAAGAAGAAGTACTGTCAGTTCAAGAGATAGTACTGCTGGAGGTCTTTTTAGTACTGCTGAGGAAATTCTAAGTACTGATGAAAGGATAGCTCAGAAGCTAAATGAGGAAGAAATGGCAAAAGCTGCAGCAAGAGAAGAACATGAAATGATTGATTTTGAAAAAGCCTTAGAGTTACAAAAACAGTTGGATGAAAAGGAAGAAACTGGTAATATTGACTGTAGTATTGTGGTTGAATAAGTTCAAGAGAGACAGTCAGATATTATAAAAAGATATCAAACACTCAAGAAGAAACCAGTCTTAGTAGCTCAAGCAAGGAAGAATATAATGATTTACTTGAAGAATATGGCTGGATACAAGATAGGTTACTTTAAAGGAATGAGCTATGATGAGATCAGACCCATGTTTGAAGAAGAGTATAATAAGATACATACTTTGTTTAAGAAGGATACTGAAGTTGAAAATACAAAGACAAAGAGAGTTGCAGAAGAGACACTACTTCAAGAGAGTTTTAAAAAGTTAAGGACAGCTGAAGCTTCAAGTTCAAAACCTATTCAAGAACAACCAACTGAAGAACCAAAAGAATTATATGAAGAAGAACTTAAGAAGATGGTGGAGATAGTTCCAGTAGAAGTAATCAATGCAGAAGCTTTACAAGTTAAGTATCATATCATTGATTGGGAAATTCATACTGAAGGATCAAGAAAATATTAAAGGATTATCAGGGTTAGAAACATCATAGAGGCATATCAAGTTTTTGAAGATATGCTTAAAGGATTTGACAGAGAAGACCTTGTTACATTATGGAGCTTAGTTAAAGAAAGATTTAGATCAGCAAAACCTACTGAAGATATAGAAAGAGCTTTTTGGGTTGAACTGAAAAGACTGTTTGAACCATATAAAGATGATGTAATATGGAAACTACAAAAATATATGCATGATCCTTTGACATGGAGACTGTATGATACATGTGGAGTACATCATGTTCACAAGTGGGACTATGACATCTAATGTTAAACAGAAAGGATATCCATTGTCTACTACAGTTATGGGTTTGATGCTAAGTAGAAGGCTGCAAGTAGAAGAAGATAGTGAGATGGCAAGAGACCTAGTTATGAAGATCTTCATAGAAGCCAACAAGCCAAGAAGCTGAAGTGTTTGGAAGAATCCTCTTAGATCCAAAAAGCTATAATTCAAGAAACTTGATGATTTGGAGATAAATCACAAGTTTAGGGGAGGATTGTTGGGAGTTAAGAGCTTCTCAAGGTTATCCTCTGATGGAACTTAGTTATGCTATTGAAGATTGTGTGCTACTGAAGATTGAGAATATAAACTAAGTCGTAGTAGTTCTAGTTGTAATAGTTAGTACTGTTAGTTATAGTTAGTACTGCCAGTACAAAATGATAGATCATTAGTACTGCTAGTTAGTTTATTAGTATTGTTAGTATAAGAAGTTAGTACTGCTTATGTGATATGCATGAGATATATTAGGAATAGATATGCATGATCACTTAACGCGGTTTGTAAGCCTATTAGGGTTTTCCTTGGTGTATAAAAGGAACCCTACGTCATAGTGAGAAATACGAATTCAATATAGAAAAGTCATAGCTTTGTTTTGTGAATCATTCAATATATTGTGAGTTGAGAGAAAGTTCTTGTGCTACATTATTTTATTATTCTTCTAGTATTTTTAAAGATTAGATTCTGCTATAAAGCTTTATTATATTCTTATAGTATTCTAGGTTTACTTGGGTTAAGTTTTTGAGATCGAAAGATGAAACCCCAGAGGTCGTCATCAAATTTATGAAGCAAATACAAGTCGGTCTCAACAAAACTGTTAGATACATCCGTATAATTTGTCAATAAAGATTTGACTGAATATTATGAACGTGTCGGCATTTATCACCAAAAGACAATTTCGAGGACTCCACAGCATAACGGCGTTGTCGAAAGACGGAACCGTACTCTTGTGGAGGCTGTTAGGACAATGATGATATTTTCCAAGGCTTTGATGTTTCTATGGGCAAAAGTTGTTGCTACTGCTTGTTACACCCAAAACCGATCCCTCATTCACACTCGTCATAACAAAACCCCATATGAGCTGGTGCATGATAAGAATCCTGATCTTACCTTTTTCCAAGTCTTTGGTGCTCTTTGTTACCCTACAAATGACAGCGAGGATCTTGGAAAATTACAACCAACAACTGATATTGGAATTTTTGTTGGCTATGCACCAAGCAGGAAAGGTTATAGAATCTACAACAAAAGAACCCGACGTATCATGGAAACTATTCATGTTCAATTCGATGAGCTGTCTGAGCCTATGGCTCCTGTGCAACTCAGTATAGGACCCGCACCTACTTTTCTGACGCCTGGACAAATAAGTTCAGGGCTCATACCCAATCCAGTTCCTGCAGCACCTTATGTACCCCCCACAAATAAAGAACTGGAGATTTTATTCCAACCAATGTTTGATGAATACCTAGAACCTCCTCGTATTGAAAGACCAGTTTCCCCTACTCTAGCAGTTCCAGTCCCAGTCAACTCAGCCGGTACACCTTCATCTACTACCATTGATCAAGATGCACCTTCTCCAAGTTATTCACTGTCATCCTTAGAAGTACAACCTCCTATCTCACATCAAGGTGTTGCAGCTGGACCTACTATCGAAGACAATCCTATTGCTCATGCTGAAGATAATCCCTTTATAAATGTGTTTGCTCCAGAACCTAGTTCTGAAGAGTCATCATCAAGGGATGTATGTTCATCTGACTCTAATCAAGTTATTCAACCACACAATCATCTCAGAAAATGGTCCAAGGATCACCCACTGGATAATGTAATTGGTAATCCTTCTCGTCCGGTATCCACCAGAAAACAATTAGCTACCGATGCCTTGTAATGCCTTTACAATTCTGTACTGTCAAAATTCAAACCCAAGAATGTTAAGACTGCCATGGATGAAGCTTACTAGTTTGAAGCTATGTAAGAAGAAATCCACGAATTTGATATGCTTCAAGTATGGGAATTAGTTCCAAAACCAGACTGTGTAATGATAATCGCTCTCAAGTGGATCTTCAAAGTAAAACTTGATAAGTATGATGATGTTCTGAAGAACAAGGCACGGTTAGTAGCGAAGGGATGTCGATAAGATAAGGGTATCGATTTTGAGGAATCATTTGCCCCGGTTGCACGGATAGAGGCTATCAGAATCTTCATAGCAAATGCCGCCAGCAAAAACATGATCATTTACCAGATGGACGTCAAGACTGCATTCCTTAATGGCGAGCTGAAAGAAGAAGTCTACGTCAGTCAACCCGAGGGCTTTGTTGATCCAGATCATCCAACACACGTCTATCGTCTGAAAAAGGCCCTTTATGGTCTAAAGCACGCTCCAAGAGCATGGTATAACACCTTATCAAGGTTTCTTCTGGATAACAAGTTCTCTAAGGGTGTAGTGGATCCTACGTTATTCACCCAGAAAACAGGAAAACATATTCTTCTTGTTCAAATTTACGTAGATGATATTATATTTGCCTCGACTGATCCTAAAGCTTGTGACATATTTTCCAAAGAGATGAGTTCAAAATTTTAGATGTCAATGATGGGGAAAATGTCATTTTTCTTAGGATTACAAGTTTCTCAAAGTCCCGGATCCATCTTCATTAATTAATCAAAATATGCTCTCGAAATTTTAACTAAATATGGAATGGATAAGTCTGACCCTGTAGATACACCAATGGTTGATAGATCAAATCTGGATGAGGACCCCTTAGGGATTCTGGTTAACCAGACTTAGTTTCGAGGAATGGTTAGCTCAATAATGTACCTCACTGCCAGTAGACCCGACCTGGTATTCACCGTGTGCATGTGTGCTAGGTATCAAGTGAAGCCTACCAAAAAGCACCTTGAGGAAATTAAGCGGGTCTTTCGGTACCTTTGAGGCACCATTAACTAGGGTTTTGGTATTCGAAGGACACCGCTATGGCACTAACGGCCTATGCAGACGCTGACCATGCAGGTTGTCAAGATACAAGGAGAAGTACGTCGGGAAGTGCTTAGTTTCTTGGAGACAAATTAGTGAGTTGGTCATCGAAGAAGCAGAAAAGCACTGCTATCTCAACCACAAAGGCTGAATACATTGCCATGTCTGGATGCTGTGCTTGAATACTTTGGATGAGGTCACAACTAACGGACTACGGCTTTGCATTCAATAATATACCTCTGTATTATGATAACAAAAGTGTTATCACCCTTTGTTGCAACAATGTACAACACTCTCGGTCAAAGCACATTGACATACACCACCATTTCATAAGAGAGCAAGTCAAGAACGCCGTGGTTGAACTTTACTTTGTGACAATGGATTACCAATTGGCGGACATATTCACAAAGGCGTTACTAAGAGAGCGGTTCGAATTTCTACTCCCGCGACTTGGAATGAAGAGTATGACTCCGAAAACCCTTAAACGTCTTCAAGAAGGGGAGGATGAGTAAAGAATGGTCTTCATATATCCTATGTATATATTTTCAAACAAAAAGAAAAATACAAAAATATAAAACCTATAAAAATCAGAAAAATAGAAAATACCAAAAAAAAATTTAAGACATGTCTTCTGAAAATCGATAATATTTACGGACCTAGAAATGTCATTCAATAATGAAACGGGTCTTTAAATAAAGTTCGAGCAGAAGTTCAAACCTTTTAAAACATGTCTTTATGGCTTACAGTTATTTCAGACGGCAACCCGCTTTTAAATCTGAGGAAAGCATGTCACCAAAAAGACAGCTGTTCCTAAAAACGGGTAATTAATTTTTCCCGGGCATAGATTACTTTATATCCATGCATCATGGGAATTATGTACGTTTCAGTGCATTTTTCTCCTTACGGAAGAGAAGTCTTCCTTCTTATAACCAAATAATTTTTTCTTAATTGATTCTTCAAAATTATTTGTGTTAACCACGATGGAAAAAGTGTTGTTGGAAATTATTCAATTTGTGCTTTTACAATAAAAATTTCAACTCAAACAAAGACTACTGCTCTTTAAATAGAAAACGGGTCATTGTTTGAGGGGGAGAGTGATTTCAAATTTATCTCATCAAACAGGCTTCTAAAACATTAGAAAATTAACGAAAAAGGTTTTTGTATTTGAAAGGGGTATAATACTTTGATGGGGAGTTATTTAATTTTAATCAAAGGCGCCATAATTGTCAAAAGTTGGGAAAGTTTAGGGATTATGCTGCAATTTGCTACTTGTTTCCTAGCTTTATCAAACTATAAGGACTAAATCTACCAAAACACAAACTTAATTTAACCTTAGGATAATTTAAACCTAAAGTTAAATGTGCTAGAAACCCGAAGGACTAAAACTGCCAACTTGAAACTTAGGGATATAAAAGGCGGCGGTTTGCTATTTCTGGTCAAACCTCTGTCTATTCAGTCAAACTAAAACATACACACACATAATCGAAAACAGTCATCTCAAATCGCCATACCTCATTTGTTGATTTCCTGTGATTTCCTTGCTAAGGTAATGTTTAAAACTCATTCTATATCACTAGATCTATCTGTAGATTAAAGGAATTAAAACAAAACACTCTAAATCTTCGTTAATCACTAGAAATGAGACCTAAGGTTTATCAAAATTTACAAAGTGTTTGGAAATGATAATTGAGTGGTGGGATATGTGCGTTTAGGGTCACTAGTTACTCGATCAAAACCTTCTTGGATTAACTTTAACACATTTGTGTAATAAAAGTGATCTTGCTTGCGTTTTTGATCAAAATCCTTATTTGTGTTTATAATGTTGTTTTGGTTGCTAGGATTTGATTATTAGGGCTAGATATTAATGATTCGTTGTTCATTTGAGATCCTCTATCACTAAATTGATCAAATTGATAATTTTCGAAAGGAGTTTGACTTTTGAAAGTCAAAAAGTAGCGAGTTGTTGTAAACAATAGGTTGAATGTGTTTAGCTGTTTAGAAGTCAATAAAATGTGCCAAAACTCTACTACATGCCCCCATAGGCTTCTTAAGGTGTTCGTGGCTTAAAATGGTAGTGTAAGGCTTTATTTCGATGCTATGCGAAGATATAGGTTGTTAAAACTGCTTACTAGGAGATCAAAAAGATCTAGGAATCCTTGAGTTGTGTTTTGAGTAGCCAAAATGTAAGAAAAATTGAACTTGAGTTTGGTTTTCTTGATGGCGGTTTGCCATGTTCTATGCAGCGGTTTGCTTAATTACTTAGGTAGCGGTTTGCATAATTCTATGTAGCGGTTTGCTTACTTCTTTAGGTAGCGGTTTGCCTAAATTTCTAAACAGCGGTTTGATTAGGATTTATACATAGTGGTTTGCTTTAAAATTTAATATTTTACTAAAGCATGTAAACCGCTACATGACAGCTGTTTGGCTATTTATTCTTTTAATATTAAAAGTGTCAAACCTCTATTTTGAAATTTTCTAAAATGGCAGCGGTTTGATTAAAATGAATAAAATATTCATAGCGGTTTGGTCAAGGCAGTTTAATTAAACATGATTTAATATTCATAGCAGTTTGGTCGAGGCGGTTGATTAAAAGGTTTAAAATATTATTTTCTTATATTAATATTTTACTCGTAGCTGTTTAGTGGTTTGCCATACGGCGATTTACCCAAACCACTATGTAGCGGTTTTTGTAACCTGCTACACGACGGTTTACCTAAACCACCACATGGTGGTTTGGTAATCTGCTGGGCAGCGGTTTAGGACAATATATCAAGATCTGGCCCAATAAGCCCATTAAGCTTTTAAGGCCCATTCCAAAGGCCCAATTACATAGATATCTCATCGGGCTTGGTTAACTGTGTTAAGCATGCTGGATTTTTGCCAACCCATATCTCAATGTGTGACATCTCATCAAACCTGTTTTAATCATAACTTAATCAAACATGATATGGTAAGTCAAACTCAAGGCTAATATTGTCTTCTATCATCAATTATCTGCCATTTTGTCTATCTATTTTGATATTCTCATGCATATAAGATGGCTGAAGAGAATATTCCTGCCCCTACCAGATCTAATGATCAGTTGGTCCCCATCAAGGCCCGCTTACCTTATGGAAAGAGCAATCTTCTCTTGGATCTACAGAAATTGCAAAAGAACCCTATCTTCTATATATCTATCGACATTCTCTAGAATACTAATTTCTTCAGAGCATTCACTACATCAACAAATGTTCCATCTATCTACATACAACATTTCTGGAATACTCTGACACATGAAGCAAATGCCGGTGTATACAGCTTCCAGCTGGACGAACAACGGTTTACTCTTAATGCTGATCTTCTCCGTGAGGCCTTGGACATTACCCGTGTAGACCCAGCCCATCCATTTGTGTCACCCCTTGCGGGTGAACAAGTTATGGACTTTGTTAACGAACTAGGCTACCCAGAGGAAACTCACTTTGTTTCCAAGATGCATGTGAATAATCTTTATCAGCCGTGGAGAGCTATGCTTACTTTGATCAACCAGTGTTTAACCGGAAAGACTTTTGAAAGTGACAAACCCAGACACCCTCTTCTTCAAATGATGTGGGGCATTGTCACAAGATCGAATGTTGATTATGCAGAACTTTTATGGGAAGAGTTTGTGCAGGGGATTCAGACTTTCTTTTCTCATCGGGCTAGTCTTAGTATTCCTTCCAGGAAGTTAACTCCTCACGTCATTCCTTACTACCGGTTCACAAAGCTGATAATCTATTACTTGGGAAGTAAAATAACATTCACAAAAGACCTGGGTCTCCAGTTCACATTACGGGCGATGATTTTCTTCTTGGTAATCTCAAGTTCGTCCCCAAAGGCGAAAAGGATGAGGTATTTGGAAAGCCCATTCCTAATGTCCTGATTACTGATGCTATTAGGAATTCTGAATACTATCAGCAATACATGGAAGTGGTTGCTCGTAAACCTATGGCTAAAAAGGGTGGACAGAAGAAGACAACTCTTGAAGCTGACAAGCCAAAAAAGTCTACACCTGTCAAGAAACCTGCACCAGCCAAACAAGCAAAGCCTGTTAAAGAAAAACCCACCAAGCCTACTCCCTCAAAGAAATCCAGCAAGGGTAAATTGAGGAAAGTTCAAAAGGGAAAGAGTTCTCTCCAGCTTGTTGACGAACCTGATGAAGAACCTCAACCAGCTCCTGAACCTCAAATAGAAGATGATGAGTACAATCTACAAAGAGGTATTCAGATGAGTTTGGAATCATTTTAGGCACATGTCGGTGGAGTGGCTATTCGTAAACCTACCTCAGGTGTCACCCAAAGCCTACCAGTAGTTGAAAGAAAAGGGAAAGCCACTGCAATAGACAAACAGGCTGCACAAACACTCCTAGAACTACAACAGCCAAAGAAGAAAAGTACCACAGATCAATACATCTTTCAGAGGCGGACTCTAGTGACTAAGGAAGGATCTAATGGACCCTCTGCAGAGCCTCAGGATGATACATCCGTAAATATGGTCCGTGATACTCCATCTCCTGCGGATGCTGAAACTGGAGCTGATACGGAAAAATCTAACATTGAAGGTGATACTGAAATACTTGATATAGATGAAGATCGAGATGAGAATATGTCTAACACAGTGGATCTAGAAGAAAGAACAGTTAAACTTGATGAAGACTAGATCTGGATCGGACCCTAGAATACACTCGGAGTCTCTACCTCACAAGATGAAGACCAGGCTGGATCAAACCTTAGACAAAGTCATGTGGCTCTTGCTGGACCAAACCCTGAGCCCATCCATGAAGACTTTGTTGCTACTGTGTTTTGGTTTTTATCCTCAAGTACATGAAAGCTTGAAGCATACAGATGAGGAACATGTCCACTTAGAGAATCCACTGAGCTCATCTGGGACTCTCTCATCAATGAAGAATCTTGATGATGCTTTTACCTATGGTGATCAGTTCCTGAATGACAAACCATCTGAATAAGAACCAGATAAAGCTAATGTAGAAACAGAATTAGAATCTATGGTCACGGTTCCAATCCATCAAGTGTCTTCATCAGTACATCCTCTATCCACTCCCGTCATCATTATCTCATCTCCTAAACTAGTATCTCCTCCTATCCAAGAACCAGTCTTTACAGCTACAACAGCAACAACAACAACAACCCTTCCACCACCACCACCTCTGCAACAAAAAAGCACCTCAGATCCTGCGCTAGCTGATCGTGTCTCGGCACTGGAACAGATATGTGCTAACTTTGAAAAGAAAAACAAGGTTCAGGATCAGACCACTCAAGCTCTCTCATCCAAGATATTCACGCTGGAGAATCACGATGTGTATTTGAATATTGATAAGTACATCAATGAGAACGTTAAAGAAGCTGCACAAAACGCTCTCAAAGCTCCAGTTCTTGAACGCTTCAGAGAGTTGTCAGAATTTGAGATGAAAGAAATTCTTCGTGATCAGATGTTTGAAAGTGGCACCTACCGATCACAGCCTAAACATACAGCTCTTTATGACCCTCTAGAGGCATCCATGGATCGTAAAAACAGGGAAGAGTTCATGGATGAGACGGCCAAGTCTCGTAAGAGACGTTGTGATGACCAAGATCCTCCTCCACCTCCTCCAAAGGGCTCAGACCAAAGCAAGAAAATAAGGCATGATTCTGATGCATCTGACTCACAACCGCCTCCAGCTTAGGCATCCTCAGCCTGGAAGACTTCTGACACAAAAGATTCTCCTTTTAGCTCCTCCAAGAAAAAGACTGCCCCTCAATCTAAACAGCCAGTTGATGATATTCCCATTCCAAACGATGTGCATATCTCAGATTCAGAAGACACCGGTGCTGCCCATCTTCCAAAGATCAAGCCCAGACCAGACTAGTTGAAGCCTGTTCTAGAAGAAGAAAGACCGAAAACACCTGAACCAGACTAGGGCGTCCTCTGAATGATTTACTTGAACCTGAGAACAACTAGGCCAATGCACTTGCCAATTCGTATCAAGATCCTGAAGAAAACAAGTTACTTTGAAAGACTAGCGATATGGGTTCCTTTATCAAATGGTATTGCAAACATATTTGGAAGAAAAAGCTTAGCAAAGCTGACTTGGAAGGTCCAACATTTAAGGTAGTCAGAGCATTTCACACAAACAACATTTCCTTTAATTTCATATGGAAGAGTGTCATTTGTTGCTTACAAATCAGATCAATTTGGTTAATCCTGAGGGTAATCGGGTTGTGCCTGATGTAAGCAAAACATTACCTCTAGTAGGTCCACCAGGTCATGTAAACATACTCAGCGTAATAGTCCTTCAATAAGGATCTAGAATATCTTGTATCAAGTGACAAAGAAAGAAGGAATGCTCTGTCAATATCCAAGCTGAAAGCGGCTTACTATCCAGACTTTGGGCTTGAAGAACTCGTACTGTCACTATGGATTGAAAGTGAGCGTGAGTACGACATTAGTGCAGCCTTTGGTATTTCACACTGGTAGTTTAAGCGCAAGGAATTCTACATCACAAGACACAGTGCCCCTTATGATCGTCGTGCTGTCAGATCTCACATGCGGATTCTTAGTGTTGTCAGTATCAAGACCTACACCAGATACGGTTACACATTCTTGAAAGAGATTGTTCTACACAGAGCTGACTACAAAGAATACAAGATCCTAGAAGCCGACTTCAAAAATTTGCGTCCGAATGATTTTGAAGACCTATACCTGCCTTACCTCAAGGCAAATCACAACCCCACTTATTGGGTCCTGATAAAGTTCATCTATTCAACGCAGTCAACCTGTGGATTAGTAACATAGTCATTAGAAAGTATGTGGAAGACTTGCAGCTTGATATTGATAGTTATCAAACAAAGCTCAATCTTACTCAACCAAGCTGAGATGCATCTGTTTTCTATTCAAAGAAGATTACACCATTGTTTCTAAGCCAAGGGCCTTAATCTACAGAGTTAGAAATAATCAAAAGAAGATGATGAGGGAGTCTGAAGTGCACAAGTTCAGCGATGGCACGTTAACAAGAATTCTAGAAAAACTGGATCATATGGTTAAAGACTTTATGATGTTTAAGTTTAATCGTGGGATGGAGCATATAATTTGGTCTGAGGATGATAAAAAGAGGAGTAAAGAGTTTATATAGGTGATCGAGAGAAGGCTCAAGATAAGGAGAATTTTCAGGAGTCTAAAAATCTTTGTGAGTGGAAGGTTAAGAGATGTTGACTACAAACTTATCCAGAGAACTGAATGATTTCATCATTCTGACACTCAGGTCAATATCATCTTATTTTGTATAATATATCTTATACATTATTATTAGTATGTAGTGTATCTTAAGGTGTTAAGTGTCAATGTATGAATTTTTCATGAGTTTTTTTTGTTAAACTCAAAATCTTTCAAAATTATTATACTTGACACTCACACATACCCTCATAGATTAAAGGGGAGCATTAATATGTTCCCTAACCGGCTTGTAAATAATCCACACATTTTCTCCCATTTTTCTTCTAACTTATTTGAATCAATTGATATCTAAAATATCAAAGGGTTTGAAATTTTTGATAAGGGGAGAAAATGTGATTAAAATATGAAATTTGATAATAATGTGATGTTATGGACTCATGTGTATACTCCATCCTCCTTGTGCTAAACATTTTCATTTATCGATGCATACGTTGAGGGGGAGCGTTTCTAAAAATTCAAAAACAACCGAGGTACAAAAAGCTTTGATATTTATATCACGAGTACTTTAATTGAGTTTTTAATTGGTTTTATTGCAAGGAGAACAATACCAAAAGACCGACCATGCATTTAATTTTATCAGACTTATAAGGTTGGTAAGGTTAGGTATTAGTTCCTATGATCCAGCCAGAACCAGAGGGATCTACCCAGGGACAATCCACTAGTTAGTGTAGAAGTCCTTAGGCATGATATAAAAAAGGAGTAAAAGTGAGAATAAGGGAATAGTGCCGACTGAGATGGAACTAGTACTGGAACAAACCCAACAAGGTACTAGTCATGAAGTCTCAGTAAGCACTGAAGGGGTCGAAGAATGAAAAAGAATTGTAAGGATACAGGGTGAAAAGAAAGAATCCCTCTATACACTTAGGCAGATTCCGGGTCAATACATATGCTGTCGGAATCACAATGATGATTGTTGACATTGAAGAAAGTCGCCATAGACCCAGTGATGCAATGTACAACCCTCCATAGCCACTTAGAATCTCTCAAAAGATTTCTGTTTTGTTTCTCACAAAGACTAAACACGTTATCTATTGACTTTCTTACTCCGAGTTAGTTGATATTGAAAAGGTGGCAGTCCACTCCAGCCTCCGATCACTAAAACCAAAATGCACAATTGAGTTTAAAGCCAAGAGATCATCAATTAATCTCATTAGGACACTATTCCAATTTACTTGTCATTCACACAATGTGAAAACAAGGATTATCATAAGAGTCCTACGCATTATCCTTGTTGTATTGCCAGAACATCCGAGTGATACTTACATATTTACAATGAAGATGGAAATCCTGCTTGAGCCAACATCAAACAAGCTCTTGGTAGGTGACTTGTTATAGGTGCTGAATTAAATGAACAACATACAAACAAACATTAAACGCAGCGGAACAAGCACCTATCAATTGATCCATAGTGTCATATGGAATCAATCAAAGAAAAAACAAGAAAAGTAATACCTTTTGTAACGTGATCGGTAGAATCAACCAGTGACCTTCACCCTAACACGAAACACCAAATGAAACCAAGAGATCAAAGGAGATCACCTCTATGATGTATCCACACTACACTTCCTTGTATACCAATTGATGCTAGTCTTAACCCAGTAACTTTGGAATTCACCTTTCATAAACTAGATACAAAGTGATAGAAAACAAGAACACAAAAAACCCTTAAAAAGGAGAGTGTTGTACCGTGTATATATATAGGGAGAAGAGGAGAGAGATCTTTAGAAAGTTGTTATCAATCAAATAAATTAGGAGAGATTTTGGTAAATTGTTATCAAATAAATAAGGAGTTAATCCTATATTTATTGACTAAAATCTTGACCTAATCCCTTCCTTAATCACCTCCCTAGGCCGGCCATATGGATGGGCTTTATGGGCCTCCCATTTGTTTTCTAAGTCTAATACACTAAGTACATTACTTAGTTATAATAAACTTACGTAGTTTATTTATATACCGTAGATACAATAATCATGATATATAGAGTGGCACCTCTGTGTATATGTGTGTGACCCCATAGGCTCACATGTGTTTAGCCGTATATTATTTATTATGACATGAGCATATTCCAACAGCTCCCACTTGTGCACGTCATAATAATCAAGTAATAATACAAGCAAAGGTTAGCGTCTAGCAACAAGCCAATGCCCCCAAAAACATATGAGGATTGTTTCTTAAACATCTCATTTTAAATGGTTTAGATGTCAATCATCCTTTTGTTACAGATACTATGTTAAACATTAGACATGGATCATGAGTCATTTTAATGCTTAACGATTCTATATCTTGATATAGATATTGAACTAGATTACCAAATTAATCAAGTATCATCTTAATTACATTTAGGTGCGGCCACACATACATCTGTTCAAGTCATCGAGGGGCCCAGTAGTATCTAACTCCAAAACATGTGGAGGAACAAATCCTATTTTGACTGCACATGTCCGTCATGTGTTTCACATCCCTCTTGAAAATGGTCTTTATAACAACCTTGTTCAGGTCAACGTTGAACCATATCAACGATTGATATTCCACTCACACAAAACCTACTTGCATCACAAGTCTGAGGATGAGAGACATAACCACTTGCGAGATTCATTATTGACGCCGATCCATGTAGCGAATTCTCGTAGGTTGGGTCAGTCCTATGTTCATCTAATGAACAACATATGAGTTTGGCGGTATCATCCATTAATATTCATACCATATGAATATGACCAAAACACTCACATTTGCCTTATTTCAATGATGCTCCCTGACAATTCTAAATATGTATATAAGGATAAGATCAATAATAATATAGTAGTAAGTATTCTGTAAGGTTTTTAAGAAAATTACTTTTATCCAAAGTAAAATCCAAAACCTCCCAGGTCGTGTCCTAACGAAGTGTGAATTGAAAATCGAGTTTAAGTTCGTGATCGCATGATTGAATGATTAATATTTGATTTGGATTCTATTTCTACAAATAACATGCAAAAAAACAATTAATGGTAAGCTAAAAACGAAAGCAATTAAGGTTAAAACACTAAAACGATAACAGGATCCTAAACCCGAGCTTTAAAAACCTAAATTCTAAAATTTTAACCCTAAAAATGCAAATTTAATTTTTAACAGTCCTAAATGATTAAAAATAATTTTAGAAAAAAGAATTATATTTTTTTGACTTTTATTTTATTTATTATGAATTAAAAACAGTTTTAATCTAAAAATATTATAAAAAATATTAAACTAATTTAGAAAAATCTGAAAAAAATCAGGAAAAGCACTTTGAAAGGTCTAAAACTTAAGAAAAATAACAAGGGTTCACCAGCTTATCTCAATAAGCCAGAAATAAGGCTGATAGGCTTAAAAGGGAAAACTCCCTTAAATACCAACTGACCCAAGGATCTAACGAAAAAGTCCCAAGGGCGCGGATGGTATTGTGTGGGAGTGTTAAGGTGTTGGGTATGAGAAGGGGGAGGTCACATGTTCGACCCTTGTGGCTTCCCTTTTTGTAATTTTTTTTTATTTTTCTTTTTTAAAAAGCTAAAATATAAGTAAAGATAACAACCTTAAAAAAAGACTTTTGTCAAAACTTAAAAATAAGCTAGGAATAAGCAGATTGAAGTGACGGATTAGTTTTTTAAGCTAAGACAAAAAGGCTAACTATTTGGCTTTTTTTAGACTTGATAAGCTAAAAGAAAAGGAAAATAAGCTAAAAACAGATGATTACCTAACCCTAATAAGCACTAGGGAACAAAAACAAGCAAATAAAATAAGCTAGAAAGGACTGAAAAGGCAAAGACAATAAGCACATATAAGAGAGTTTAAAATAAAATTTAACAAACTTTAAGCTAAGAATAAGACTAAATAATCACATGGAATAAGCTATAAAGCAAAAACATATTAAGTTTAGACACTAATAAGCACATAAAAGCAAAAATTAAGCAAATAGGATAAAAGATTAAGTTAGAAAAAGCAAAGACATAAAGTTGTTTTCACTATGTTTTTAGTTTTTTAAAAAGATAATCAAGCTATTTGCAGGCTTATAATAAGCTAGTAAAAGTAAGCTAAGTTCCAAAATAAGCTTAAACAGATTGAGCTTATAGCATAAACTACTTGTGCATTAATTTTCAAACCCTAAAACTTCCATTTACTTAACTAAAATTGAGATTGAAATTGGCTCTTTAAACTTTTAAAAACTGAAACACTTAGACACTTAACAGATTAATACCAAAACCACAAGACTAAAACATGTAACCAACTTTGTTTTCCTACTGCATTTAGACTCTAAAAGAAGCATAAACAAAACTTCAAAACAACTTTTTAGCAAAGATCAAATATAAACATTTTGAAAAAGTTTCAAGACCACAGATTTAAAGAATAGATAGACAAACCCTTAAAACTTGATTTTAGATTTAAAAACTTTTTAAAACAGACTAAAACAGCTTAAAAGAGCTTGTTAAGGTTGTCTTAGTGACCCAAAACAATTTTAACCTCATTTTGACCTACTTTGGCACTTAACCCAAGCACCCCTTTAAGTATTCAAAATCCATTTTTAAGCTAAATTAAACTGATTTAAGCTTGGATTTTTAAAAACAGATGATTAACTAACAAACTTAAGGCTTAATAAGCAATATCTAATAATTAATAAGCACTTATAAATAAGCCACAAGATTAAGCAGTTTTAAGCTAAAAGTAACAGTTTTAATGAAAAACATGAACAAATAAGATTTAAACAATAAGCAAACATGAATAACTAGTAGACATCATTAATAAGCATAAATAAGCAGTAATAAGCACTAAATAAGCACTAAAATAAGCAAACAATAAATAAGCAAAAAAAATGAAAATGGAAACTTACAAAGCCCTTTGCTTAAAACAAGGGCATAAATGCTCTTAAGAGCTTATCAACAAGCTCTAGCTTGTTTGAAAACAAGCTAGTAAAACCTATAAGCCCTTCCCTTTTTAGCTTATCTTCCATAAGAGATTTTGAGTGAATTTGAGTAAAAATAGCTTAAATACTATAAGTTATGGAAAAACTTATAGTGCTTAAGTAAAACAGCTTAAATAAAGATAACAAGAGCTTATGTTCGCTTAGCAAACATTTTCAAAACATAAACTTCATTAACTTAAAAAACAAAATTTAACATAAAAACTTAAATTTCCATTAAACCTTAAAAAAACATTACAAGACTTGAAATAAAGTTACAATAAGCTGACTTAAACTAAAAATAAGCTGTAAAGTACAATAAAAAGCTATATATAAACTAGATGCCCTAATTGCCCTATTTATAGAGGAAGGAGAAAGTTCTAGGTCTTGGACTTGTGCTTCTTCTGTGCCGAGGATGAGAGAGTGTTCTCCAAGCAATGAATCATAGCCTTTGATCTTCTTGTGTGCTTCTTTGTCTCAAATCTCAGCCCTTGATTTATTGTTGTTGTCCCATCAGCCAATAGCATATTATGGGATTGCTAAAGTGGCAATCCTTCATCTGGGGGTGGGGTTTGATAGTGGGGTTGAGTGGTTTTGTCTGGTTGCAGAGAAAAAGAGGGAAAGAGACGGGTGAACAGTGACTTGGCGGGTAAATAGGTTTTGTTTATAATGGTTTGGTTTTAACGGCAGTTAGGGGGAAAAAGGGTGTAAGGACTAACGGTGTTAGTCCCCAATGACTAATTATAAAAAAACCCATAAGGACTAATGGTGTAAAGGGTTTAAAGGGCTTATGGTTAAGTATTTTGGGCTTATGGATTGGGTCGGTTAAGTGGTTTACGATTTGGACTTTTAATTTAGTAGATAAGCTTATTGGGCTGACTCGGCCCATTAATTTGGGTGCGGGTTGGTCCATTTAAGATGCACACGTGTTTTGCTTTGACTTTTCACGCTCTTTCCATTCCCATGCTTGGTTTTGTCAGTTTTGGCTTTGTTTTTGTCCTTTAGTAAATATCCATTACCTGCACAACATAAATCACAAAACACATAAATACATTGCATTTTTGATATATTTTGGTCATTTTAGGCTCGTTTTTATAGGTAAAAGATATGTGTAATTAAGCACGTACCAAAATCTCCCATACTAAGATATTGCCGTGTCCTCACGCAATGCCATAAGTAAACACTTTAGAAAACCAAGAATCTCAATCCCCCTCGACTAATTACCTCGAAAAGTAGCTAAGTGTTCATCAAAGGGAATAAAGAATCGTTAGTTTTGAAAAGCCCTGTTTTGACCATTTACACTAATTACCACACATATTTTTGTTTTTCCTTTTTCTCATTTTTTATACTTTTCCTTTTAAGCAACTAACTAGAATGTCTGGACTTTCGTTAATTTCAAAACCTTTAGGGTCATAGAACAAGAAGCACTTCAATGCTAAAATGCCCAAAAAGGATAAATTCATCGTCCCTAATTTTTCACTTGTCCTAAACCAAGCTTAAAAATGAAATCACCGTTAAATATAAGTTAAGGTGCTAACACTACTCATACTTGCAACTTGTGAAACTTTTTACTCCCGACAATTATTATATATTAGGTGAATGTGCTAATTTCGAATTTCAACCATGGATCAATGTTTTAAGAAAGTTGCAAAATTTCTATGCCTTACGTTCCACCCAAAAATAATGAGTTTGAAGGCGAGATCATCCCATGTAGCGACTTTCGTCTCGGAACATCCCAACCTTGCAGCTAAGTGACCAGGCTTTTGACACCCCACAGAGACTACTATCGAGACTCATGAACCTTCGGTTTCAAAACCGTTGGACTTCCCGTTTATACACAATTTATTTAGAAAAAACACATCTTAAAATGAAATAGTCTTAGTTCAAAAGCATATTTAAATTTAAGAAAAAGAGATTTTCCCTATATTTATTAAATCACATATATTACACTTAATATTAATATGACCATGATACAATTGTCTTATTTAGGCTTTGGAAATCCTCGACCTTTTTGAAGGCTGCAACATCGGTTGTGAGCCAGCAAGATGTAGCAAACTTTTATCAGACTCAGATTATTATTCTTACTATGGGTCTTCTTTTGAAGACTGCCACATCGGTTGTGAGCCGACGAGAGGCAGTAAACTTTTATCAGCCCACAGTTTTTATTATTACCTTTTTTTTATTTTTTTATTAATTTTTTTCATTAAAAATTTATTACCATGATATATAGAGAAAATTTCTTTTTAGAAAATTTAAGTATAAATTTGAACTAAGACTAAAAAGATTAATGTTATCGATAACATTTCAATTTCAAAAATTATTGATTTAAGTTTAATTTTCAAAAATAGCACTTATTATTTGTCAGGTTAGGAGCTAATGGGAGAAAAAGCCACAAATTACACTTATGAGCTTGTAAGATTTCCAACTAATCCTTGCTTAGCATCCAGCGTATATTCAACTCTATCATTTTTCGTTCTAGCTTAAGTTATAAAGTTAAAGGGACAAAGCCAAGAGCTCAACACGTTCGATCGAGTCAAAATTTATTCTTATTCTACCCAACAGGAAAGTCAAACATTGTGACAAAACACTTATTTTATTTTTGAAAATTTGTAAAATTTTTCATTTTTTTGGTGGTAAAACCGGGATTACGTGAAAACAACGACTGCAAGCACAATCAAATTGATAGATCCTCCCCCATACTAGAACTGAACATTGTACTCAATGTTTTATGAAGGGTCTCTTTGTAAATCTAAGGCCGTTTATTAAGTATGCTCATAGATAAACGTTAGTTGATAAGATTTAGGATATTGGATTCCCATAAATAAGCATGCTAAGGATTGAAGCTCGAGTGAACGAAGGATAAAACCACTAGCACGAGAGACTTCATAATCCGGGGCAATCCTGGACATACAATACAAACCACGAAACACGAGAAAAAGAAGAGGTGAACCTCCTCACGTCACACTTATTCATTACTACTACTATAATTATATTAGGATCAGAATGGGTTGCCACCCACGAAGCGCTTGTTTATTAATGAGTCAGTAAGCTTGACTCGTCCCCGAATTTAGTTGTCCTTGGGGATGGTTTGGAGATCCGGGACAACCATCGGTGGTATGTCTCCTCCAAAGTAGTGCTTGAGTCTATGACCGTTCACCTTAAAGTTTGGCCCGTCGGTTTGAGATAACTCGATGGTACCATAAGGGAAAACTTGAGCAACGGTGAACAGTCCAGTCCAACGGGTTTTGAGCTTGCCCGAGAAGATCTTTAATAGAGAATTAAAAAGAAGAACTCGATCACCAACGTTGAAAACGCGGTTCTTAATCTTGGAGTCATGAATCTTTTTTTTCTCTTTGTAGATCAAAGAGTTCTCGTAGGCTTAATCTCGGAGTTTATTTAATTCAATCATTTGAACTTTTCGATGATCACCCGCGGTCTTAAGATCAAAATTACAATGTTTCAAGGCCCAATATGCTTTGTGCTCAAGCTCGATAGGAAGATGACAAGCCTTTTTGTATACTAGCTTATAAGGAGTGCACCCAATGGGTGTCTTGAATGCGGTACAGAAGGCCCATAGTGCATCATCTAACTTGTCGGACCATGAAGCACGGTTTTCACCTACGGTCCTTTCTAAGATACGTTTTAAACCACGATTTGAAACCTTAACTTGTCCACTCGTTTGTGGATGATACGCGGTAGAAAGACAGTGAGTAACTCCATATTTAAGCATGACTTTTGCAAATTTGTCATTGCAAAAATAAGTACTGCGATCACTGATAATAGCACGAGGAGATCTAAATCGGGCAAAGAAAGATTTCAAGAATTTAACGACAACTCAGGCATCATTAGTGGGGAGCGCTTTTACTTCAACCCATTTAGACAAGTAGTCTACGGCCACGAGAATGTACTTGTTCCCTCGAGAAGACGGGAATGGCCCCATGAAATTGATGCCCCATACGTCAAAGATCTCGTAAACTTAAATTGCATTTTGAGGCATTTCATCACGTTTTGAGATTTTTCCTTGACGTTGACAAGCGTCACAACGTGTGACCAAGTCATGGGCATCTCGGTAAATAGTAAGCCAATAAAAACCAAAATCAAAGACTTTTTTAGCGGTGTAGTTGGCACCATGATGTCCCCCGGCAAGTCTATTATGGTAAGCCATGAGGATATCAACGGATTTTTGGCCGTAAACACATTGTCTAAACACTTGATCCACACCAATTCTAAACAAGTAGGGGTCGTCCCAAACATAATGCTTCACATCTTTGAAGAATTTTTTCTTTTGTTGGGACGACATCCCTTTCACAATTAAATTCCCCGCATGGTAGTTTGCAATGTCGGCAAACCACGGGGTACTTGAATCACCACGAAAGGTAACCATCCCAAGTGTCTCGAGAGGAAATGTTTCCATAATTTCCTTTTTCTCAAAATCACTTTGATGGGGATTTTCAAGTCTTAACAAGTGGTCGGCCACGAGATTATTCGCTCCTTTTTTATTACGAATAATGACATCAAATTCTTAGAGTAGGATAATCCACCAAAGCAATCTCGGGTTAGCATCTTGCTTGGCAAGAAGATATTTGAGAGCCGAGTGGTCCGTATACACTATGATTTTTGACAAGACTAAGTAAGGCTGGAATTTCTCGAAAGCATACACTACGACTAATAACTCTTTTTCCGTAGTCGTATAGTGAGCTTGAGCATCCGTCATGGTCTTACTTGAATAGTGTATAGGATGAAAATGTTTGGTCTTACGTTGCCCCGGGACTGCCCCAACTGCAAAGTCACTAGCATCACACATAATTTCAAAGGGCAAGTCTCAATCGGGGCAACTAAAATTGGAGCTTCGGTTAACTTCTTCTTAAGTATATTAAACAATTCTACACATTCATTTGAGAAGATGAACTGTGTGTCTTTTTCAAGAAGATAGGTCATTGGTCGGGCAATTTTAGAAAAATCTTGAATAAATTGACGATAAAACCTGACGTGACCTAAAAAACTTCGAACACCTTTGACGAAAGTCGAATGAGGGAGTTTAGCTATAACATTTACTTTAGCTTTATCGACCTTAATCCCGGAGTTTGAAATCTTATGTCCAAGAATAATGCCTTCTTTTACCATAAAATAGCATTTCTCCCAATTTAGAACTAAATTAGTGTCTTCGCACCGTTTGAGCATTTTGTCTAAATGAGAGAGGCACGAGGAGAAAGAATCCCTGAAGACCGAGAGATCGTCCATAAAGACCTCCATTGTTTCCTCGATCATGTCGTGGAAAATGGCCGCCATGCACCTTTGGAATGTGCCCGGAGCATTAGATAAGCCGAAAGGAATGCGTCGATAAGTAAACGTCCCATAAGGGCAAGTGAAGGTGGTCTTCTCTTGGTCTTTCGGGTCAATTAGAATTTGAAAATATCTCGAGAAACCATCTAGAAAACAATAATATTCGTTTCCCGTGAGTCTTTCAAGCATCTGGTCCATAAATGATAATGGGAAATAATCTTTACGAGTGGCATCATTTAACTTTTGGTAGTCAATGCATACATGCCATCCCGTAACTAATCGAGTAGGTATCAACTCATTGTCTTCATTTTTAATTATGGTTATACCACCCTTCTTAGGCACACAATGAATGGGGCTCACCCATGGGCTATCAGAGATAGAGTAAATCAATCCGGCATCAAGAAGTTTGATAACTTCCTTTTTGATAACCTCATGAATTTTTGGGTTCACTCGTCTTTGATGTTGAATTGCCGGTTTAGAGTGATCCTCCATTAAGATTTTGTGAGTACAAAATTGAGGGTCGATTCCCTTAATGTCGGATATTTTCCAAGCGATGACACGCTTGTGTGACTTTAAAACCTTTAGAAGTCGGACCTTCTCATCTTCTTTTAAGTTTTTAGCAATTATGACAGGTAGTTTATCGGTACCCTCCAAAAATGCATACTCAAGATGAGAAGGTAGATCCTGAGCTCAAGCTCCAAAGGATCATCAATAGAAGATTTTACGATTTTAAGTTCCTCAACATGAAGTTCTTTCGGAGGGAGAGGAGATGATGGATCATCGTTTAATAACTTCTCGAGTAGAAGAAGTTCTCCCTCTGGATCTACGTCAGTATCATCAATTCTCGGTGGAATTGAATCATTTGTAAGACAAGCTTTGATTTCTTCCAAAATGAAGTCACCTCCCTCAAAAGGAGTGAGAGAGTGGGAAGAAGTAGAAAGGATAGGATTTAAAGACGGAGTAGGATTGCCACTCGTTGAATTATCTAAAAATCTAAGCACTTCTTGAGCATACTCCTCACATGAAACGTCGATGACATCGATTCAATTAATTGACAAAACATCATTGTAGTAGTATCTCGAAGTTTGACCAACGTTAAAGGTTATGGCTTCATCATCAACTCGGAGAGTTAATTCTTCACCGTAAACATCAATCAAAGCACGTGTCGTCCTCAAAAAGGGTATCCTGAGAATTAAGGGAACCCGAGGATCGAAAACATAGTCAACGACCACAAAGTCGGCCGAAAAATGGAACTTTCCTACTTTTACAAATACATCTTCGGCAATACCGGACAAATACATCTTCGGCAATACCGGATGGACTAGTAGTCGATATGTCTGCAAGTTCAAGAATCATTTGAGTAGGAGTAAGTTCGGAGAGTGAGAGCTTCTTCCATATGGAAAGAGGCATCAAGTTGATGCTTGCACCAAGATCGGCCAAGGCTAAGCATTCAACTAACTCCGGAAAATCACACGGAATGAGAAACTTGCCGGGGTCTCCAAGTTTTTCGGGCAACGTTTTTAGGATAACCGCCGAACAATTCTCATTCACCGGTGTTTTAGCTAAGTCAAACAATTTTTCTTTGTTATTAAGAAGACTTTTGAACATTGAAGCAAATTTCGACATATGCAGAAAAACATCCGCAAGACTGAGCTCAAAATGTAATTCCTTAAAGATTTCAACAAATTTTGAAGCTAGATTATCATCTTTTTCACGGAGCTTCTGCTTGTTAGCTCTTGAAGGATAAGGTATAGACGATTTAGGCTTAGGAGCAACAGCGGGCTCATCAATTGGAGCTTGAGTTTGGACTATCAAAGGTTGGATGTTTTTGGTACTTGGTTGCACTGTATACTTTGTCACCTCGGGTACCCGTTCCACCACCTTAGGGAAAGAAGAAAAAGGAGGAGGAATGGGAGGTCCATCGTAAAAAACACCACTTCGGGTGGTGATTGCTTTCAAGTCACCTCTTGGGTTAGCAACGGTGTTGCTAGGAAGTGATCCCAAACCTGAAGAAGAAGCGATATTCATTTGGAAAAAACTAGCCATCATATTCTTAAGCTCATTGGTTTGATTTGACATTGAAGTTTTCATTTCATTTCTTAATTAATTTTTTACATTATTTATCTGATTTTGCATAGCTTTCATATTAGCATCATTTATCCTCTTGTAGTTCGACAATTCATTCGAAAGAGCAACTTGAATTTGCTGAATTGAAGCTTGATAATTCGGATTTCCTTAATTATTTCCTCTGTTTTAATTGTAACCTTGATTGTACCGGGTTTGATTAAATAGCACATTCGGTTGAGCAAAACCCGGTGGTCGAATTTGGTTAGCTACACTCTGAGGACGGTATCCGGTATTTCCCTGATTATAGTTTACTGCGGCTGCTGAAACATATCCTTGAATATTATCTCAATATTCTAGAAAACCGTGGCCATCAGTGGCAAGACATTGGTGGTAAGGATGCGGACCACCACAAGTAACACAAATTTCTTCAACGGCTTTCACGAAAGCTGGAGGAGAAGATTTTTGAAGAATTAAAGCCTTAACGACGTCAGCAAGAGCGGCAATCTCGGGAAATTGAGGGGTAGAAGAAGAAGAAGAAGGAGCATTCATACTCACTTTTGTAACAACCAGTTTTCCCCATAGGTTGCGAACTTTTGATTTGTTTTCAATAATTGTCAAAGCATCTCGAGGAGTTTTAGTCAAAAGATTACCACCGACGGCGGCATTCAAAGAATCTTAATCAGTTGGGGTTAAAGCATTGTAGAAGGTATCAAGTTGATGCAATTCTGTAAAACCGTGATGTGGGCATGCACGAAGGAGATCCTTGAAAATGTGTTTAATACATGATGTTTGTATGCCCCAATGGGCTTGAGTATGGGCTTACAAGTGGGATAAAGGCCCGACCCAATACTATTAGTCATAACTCCTTAGCAATTAGAGAACCACGACTTAATGCTATTCTAGATTTATACTCCGGGTGACTAGTCTTTTTTCCATAAGCCTAACAATCTCCCCCTAAGGGAGTTACCCCAGAAAATGCATTCTGAACCTAGCATTCTACAATCATTGACCTTACTGTCTGTACCTCGAAGTCTTTGATTCTTCAAATCATTGATTCCTGTAACATTATGTAAGTGAACTTTGAGATTTGTCCTTAGGCTTGTGGCGATCTTTGATCTTTCTTTTAAGATCATCTCCATCTAAATCTCTTGAATCATCCTTATTGGTTAGCATTACCATTCATGTGACGTTGTGACTTTCGGACCGCGGCATGAATGGCTCGTCACACTTTTCTTGGATCAATGCATTAACTTTACAGAGTAGCGTAAGCTATATATAGGTCCTGTTTGGTTGTCAGGTGTCTTTGATGAACACATTAATGTGAGCATGGGGCTGAAAATTGACTCCTGAGGAAAGAGGTATCTCCATTTCCACCATAACTTAATCCTGTAATAAAACAGTTAGCAATAAAGTGTGTAGACGAATTTGCTTTGTCATTCGCACCGAGTCTGGTTGGATTATCCTCCGATTCCGTGAGGACCCGACCGTGATCAGGTAATTCATCTTAAGAAGAACTCCTTGACAGTATTTCCAGTATAAGTAATCAGTATCATCTGATGAGTAACCTAATCAAAATCTCCATACTTCCCTGTTCCTCTATATCGGAACGTCTCCAAAGCAGACAGCGACATAAGAGTGAATCGTTTAGTTACTATCTTACAGATTAAAGATAAAACTTGATTGAAAATCAATCGAACTTTCCGTTTAAAAAAGTATTTTTGTGACACATCTAGAGTGTTTGATAGCATAAAAACCAAAAGTTCCAAATTTGAAACTTAATTTGTTTTGAAAAAAGTTCCACAAGCGATGGTGCTAGAAATCAGTTGTTGAGCACATCGAGAGGTTTTCCAAAATGGAATTCGTCATTTCACAACCGGAACATAGTTTTATTCACAAAGAATCGCACCATCGTTGCTTTCCATTATGTCACAAGTTTAATCATAGTGGATCTCATATGACACCTAGCCAATAGCTTGTTTGATGTTGCTCTAAAGGAATTTCCATCTTCATTTGATACTTTGGTATCACACATAAAGCGATGTTCGGGGCAATACCACGAGGATAAGCGAATGACTCTAAAAATCTTTGCGTGTTGTCACAGTGTGTGAGAAACAAGCTCAATATGGATAAGTGTCGCTAACGAACGTTGGAAGATCTCAAGGCTCTAGACTCAAAGTGCATTTTTTGGTTTTAGTGGTCGGCAGCTAGAGCGGACTGCCCCCCTTTTTCAAATCGACTAATACTCGGAGTGCGAGAAAGACAGATATAATTGTATTGATCGTCCGTAGAAATGAAATTAAGAATCCTTTGAGGATCTTGAGTAGTCTAGGGAGTGTTTGTGCAGCGTATCTAAACCTTTTGGGGGGTTCCATGATACTTGTCTTCACTGACAGCATCATAACCATGGGATCTGACAGCATATTATGACCATAGCGGTTTCTCTCTTGCCAAATGTTTAAAGGAGGGCTGCTTTCTTTTCACCCTTTATCTTAACATTTCTTTTTCATTCTTCAACCCCTTTAGTGCTTACCGAGACTTCATTACTATACCAAGGGATTGTGTGTTTATTACCAGTACTTAAGCTCTATCTCAGTCCGCACTATTCCCTTATTCTCACATAACTCCTTTTGTAATCATACCTAGGACTTCTACACTAACTAGGGTATTATCCCTGGGTAGATCCCTCTGGCTCTGAGGCGGATCGTGGGAGCGATACCTAACCGTAACCATCCTTAAAACTCCTGATAATTTGATTATAGGTCGGATCCTTAAGGTATTTCCACGATAGCCACCATATACATCGCTCAACTTCCCCCATTAATATGTGCATCCGATATTCCAAAAAGGTTAATCAATATGATGACCCTACACTTGAGTTTAAAAGATCATATTTTTATATCATATTTTTTCATAATTAAAATCACACTTTTCTCCCCTACACGTAAGGAGACAAAAATTTCAAATCCGTTGAGAATTTTGGGTCTCATTGATTTTAAAGTAGGAAAATTTTGGGAGAAAGTGTGTCAGTATTTATATAAATCCACATATGAAACATATTGTTTAACTTAATATACAAGCCTAAGTTTACAGTTTTAGTTCCCCCCCCCCCCCCCCCACCCCCCCCCCCCCCCCCCCCCCCCCCCACTAATAAATAATGTACATATTACAACAACATATAAGATAAACTACCCTTCATTCGGTTCTCTTCAGTAACCAGTAGTCGCCTTCTCAGATCCGTCCACCAACAAAGCTCTCTAGATTCTGGAAGATACGTCATGTCTTTAGCCGTTTTTGGATAGCGAACATGAACTCCTTGCTTCTGACAACGTCTTTCTTCGTCCAAAATCTTGTATTCATCCCTGGATTTGTCTTGTTGACTCTGAACTCTTTGACTCGGTAGTCCAACGCTTCATCGATCTGTTGTAGAGTACCATCACTGAACTTGTGGATCTCATTGAACCTCATAATCATCTGCACCCCGTATCTGTCTCTGAATGTAACTGCCCTTGGAGAGTCCTATGACTGTGTAGTCATAGCTATGAATCTCTAAAATCCGGTGGCAGCCCATCGAGTTTTGGTGAGATTAACTGCGTCTGTAACTCTCAAACCCCAGCAGAAAGTCTTCTACCGTTGCCGGATAACCAAGTTTCTTGTCCAGAGGTTGATCGCAGTAGTGAGAACCTTTTTGTCATCGGGAGAAAGATGGTTCAAGTGACCTTGAAGATTTAACAAGTACAGATCTTCAAAGTCACTAGGGGGGGAACATATAATTTGAAATCCTCACTTTCCCCGCGATGACATATTCTATTGAGATCAGCTCGACTGAAGGATGATCTTCTTTATGAAATCGTACCCATACAGTGAGAAATATTCATACTTCGATTCAAACGACACTTAAATACCCATGTGATTCGGACGGCTCTGCGGTCACCTTCAGAAAAAAGAGAATCTGTCAATGTAACTCTTTGTCTTTGAAAACCACAGTGGAGAGATTCCATACAATCCCTACACCCAGCGAAGTCATCACTTGCACTCATCTTCAAATCCAGAACTGATCAAGGTACCAGTTGCTGCTAAACCAACATCTGGAGAAAAGCCGCCTTCATCTTGAGATAGACAAGGCTGTCTGGCCAATCTTGCGACGTATCGAAGATACTCCCCAATCTTTGTCAAAGAAGAAGTCAGATTGATGTAATATGACCTGGTTCACCACCAAGTGGAAGTGGCTTGCTAACATGTACTTTAGAATTGCATCATAACACATTAACGGTGAGAAGTCTTGTGGCATTCTTCCATCGAGAAACTGGAGAAGAACATACATCGGCATGAAAAACTTTGACAATTTCATATGTCAGGCCTTCAGTCTTAAGGAGTTGAGTTCAGAGATTCCTTGTTGTTTACGATACCAATCCATAAATGTCACGATATCACCGGTCTGAGCAAGTAATGAGTTCTCTGGTGGAGGTACAAATGTAGTCTTCAGAGCTGAGGCCTAGTTGTTAGTTGGTACAGGCAAATCAGATGACAGTATGGTCCAGGCAGGTTCCGGAGAAGCAGGTCGATCTTGAGTGAGTGGTTTCCACCAAATCTGCCTCAAGTTGACTGTAGGAAATGATCATGTCCTACCTCTTCACACACTATAATATGGCCTTGTTCATACTGCAGTGGTTTTCCTCATCCATATAAATCACATCAGGAATCGTGTAATTGAAGATTTAATCGTTCCGGAGAGTCAGTCGTTGCCAAGCAGAGTATCAGCTGAAGCACTGTCTTTGAGGAGAACTTGGGCCGGTGATGCCTGTTGACTGACCTCCCTGATGATGGATGAGGACGGAGGTGGTGGAGGAGGAGCTTGACAACTCGGAGGCACAGTTTAGGCCAAAAGCCCCTGATGGCGCCTGTACGATGATGGAGGAGGAGTGGTGGTGAAGGTGGTGACCCAGCGGAGTCTTTCGGAGAATCTTGCTTACTTTTCATCAATATTTTCCTCCTAGAGCCTATCAACATCGAAGTCCTCACATTCACATGACGGATGGATCCTGCAAGAGCTTCATATCAACCAGTGAACAGCATGTCCCTTGGTCATAGATCTCCTCCAACATGCCAGGAGGCAGAATTTTCCATTCATGTCAAACGTAGGGAGATCCTTGAAGCGAGCACAAAGAGGAGCTCTCATTGCATGCTGTACTGATGAGATAACCACCTCCTTAACTGATTCATTAATCTTTCAGTTAATCTCTTGTGAATCAATAAACTCTACCGTCTACTCTCTGATCATTTTGGGTAAGTCCATAGTTTCTACCTTATTGATCCTGCTCCCCTGCTTGTCTAACCATGCTTCCAGAGCTTGATTTTCTTCCACTAGATTCGCGATAAGCTCTTCAAGTTCTCTTATACGTTTGATGATGATGGGATCTGACGGGCCTTGTTGTAGTTGAGGTGGTAGTGGAAGAGTTGTTGTTTGATGTCTAGCTGAGTTGTGGTTGTGGTGGTTGGTAATGGCCAATGAACATTGGGAGAATCGGGTCTAGGCACGGGACCGATCACCGGTGACATCATAGGAGGGATGACAGAGGTATCTTGCTGAATGGTGATGGACACCATTGATTCAGCCTCAGTGTCTGCTGTCGTTTTCTCATAATTGGCTTCCGACGGTTTATCATCAATGAATTGATCGCCATAGCTAAAGTCCTTGGTTAGGTGTTAGAGAGAAGACAACATCCCTGTAGAGCTGACCAGGGTTTTCCTTTCTGGAATCCATCTGTTCATACAACTATCCAGCATTGAGATTCTCTGAACTTCAGGAATGCAGTGGCTTATGAATCCTTCATCCAATTGCTCAGGTTTGTGTTGGACTAGAGGGATCAGTGATCTCAACATCCGAAGTGTTCAGGTTTGGTCCAACGAGAACACAAGGAGTTAGTAAAGGTGAAGAATCAGCAACAAATCAGGGATTTGGTCCATTCCTGGCTTCATCTAGTTACCAGGGTTGGTCCCATCGTGTGCCTTCGTCTTGAGCCCCACATCCACCACAGAATGCATTTCTTCATCAGACACTGTGTCACTATACTGCCAGATAATCCAAGTCAGCATAAAGGGAGGAAGACACTTCATTTCCCAGCTGCTCAGATGGTGACGGGAGTATGTCTTCGAAAGATATATTGGTTCAGTCGGCTCATTTTCTTAGGACCTGACGGTTTAGAAGACATTACACTTGTTCATTCACCTACTTTCTCTTTCCCCTTTCCCGACACCTCTGGCAGTGGTTGAAGTTTCCCAGTATCAGTTTCCCTGAATACCACAGGAGGAAGAGGACCCCTTTGAGTTAGGTACGCATACGTTAGGCTCTCTTCTAGAACCTTTTGCAGTATCGCCTCCTCCTGTGTCTTTCAACCTGGTCCTAGTACGGGAACCCCTTCGTCAATGAACTAATCTACCAACTGCTTAGAGTTCTTAACAGTTCTCTCATTAACCACTTTCCCCGCCTTAGCTCGTTTGGCTAGTGGTGAGACCTCTGACGGTTCTGACACCGGCTTGCGCTTCTTCTCCTGAGGTTTGGCCGGTGCAGATTTAGACTTCTTGGTTGCAGCTTTAGGTTCGGTAGGCTTTGATTGCTTGGTTGGTTTTGGTGTGTTTGTTTTGTTGGCTTTGCTGGCTTGGGTGCTGGAGAATCAGGAGTCACCCTCTTTCCTTAACCCGCGAGGTATATTTGTTGATGCTTTGCAACTTTTTTCAGATAAGCATCATAATAATTAGCTCCTCGAATGACATCATTGATGAGTTCATTCGGTAATCTCCCTAAGACTTCCCGTTTGGTCCCCTTACGCTGACTTGAGATACCTATACAGTTCCTCAGTAGCAGTTGGAGTGGGGACTCAGGTCTTGGGAGAAGTTTGTGTACCCATTGCAAGTGAAATATTACAACTTAGTGAACTAGATTACTGAGGATCCAAGAAATGAGAGTCGCGTTCTTCTTTCCTTGAGCGTGTTTGTGCCAGATTCCTCTAGCTTCTTAAAATTGTGGATAGACTGAGTAAATTTATCCCACAATCCTTATCAGCATAAATCAATGTGGAAGCTCGATTGACAACATCCCAAAGGATTTGTAGCATTGGGGCTCTTGGTCTTTCAAATCCTGAAGTCTTTCCCGTAAGGCACAGATTGATGATTGTTGCGAGTGCCCTCCATGGTTGGAACATGTCGTTAGTGGTGACATTTGACAAGTGTATGCCATCTCTTGGATAACACCAACACATTAGACAAACTCGATAAGCCGTATCAGGAGTTCGGAGAGGAGAAAAAGCCCGTTTTTATCTGACTGGTCGTGATCTGAAGAGCGTCTCTGAGTGTGTCTTGAGTGAGATCAAACCATTGCTCGTCCAGTTGACCCTTATAACTCCTGGCTTTACTGTCAAAACAAATAGTATCCCAGAATTGTTGAATATAGATAGCCGGTATTGTTGATGACGCTGTAAAAGCTCTGAAGAAATTTTTGCTTAAGATATCCACAGCTATTCTTGTAAATTGTGGGTTTGATTGAGATTTGTTCTTCATTCAAATAGCAGTTGCTTTCCCAATTGGCAACCAATCGAATAGCGTGGTAAAGATCTGTTTCATCCTGATACGACGGGATGGTGCCAATTGGCGGGTGCATGTTCAGCATCAGCCATTGTATCTGCACAGTTACAATCACAGAGGAAATAACATGCAGATAGATTCATGTTAGATGTAAGCTGATGCACGGATGTTAAGCACGTATGCACATATCCAAGAGAAAGGACTCTTAATCGTGTTTATATGTAAATCAGTGAGTTTATGGGCCAAATCTTGAATCCAACTATGTTAATTCATCAAAGAGAGGACAAGACATACCGATATAACCACAAGACCGCAAGGCAATAGACAAACTAATGCAAACAAGAACAGCAATGGATAAGACACTCTAAGCAAAACTTAATCTATGACAAGACCAAGTCCCAAAACGCAAGGATTTTGAAAAGTACAGATTCAAAACGCAAGATATCAAAACGCAAGATATCAAAACGCAAGATATCAAAACGCAAGATATCAAAACGCAAGATATCAAAACGCAAGATATCAAAACGCAAGATATCAAAACGCAAGGTATCAAAACGCAACTAAGTAAAAATCAAAACGCAGTGATTATTATAATCTAAAATGGTCAAAACGCAACCCCCCAAATTTTTTTGAAAAAGGGGCTTTACTGTTTTAATATTAAAAAAATTTCTTCGATGCAAAACGCAATGATTGCGTTTTGCCCCTGTTAAATATTAAATGACTAAAACGCAAGATTATTTCCAGAATCAAAACGCAACTTATAAATAGATTAAGCAAAACGCACCAAGTACCAATTTAAGCAAAACGCAACATGTTATATTATCAAAACGCAATCTCATATCACAAATCAAAACGCAATCAATAATTAATTATCAAATCGCAACCAAGAACCTACTATCAAAACGCAACATGAACGCAAACTCAAAATGCAATCAATAATTAATTATCAAATCGCAACCAAGAACCTACTATCAAAACGCAACATGAACGCAAACTCAAAATGCAATCAATAATTAATTACCAAATCGCAACCAAGAACCTACTATCAAAACGCACCATGAACGCAAACTCAAAACGCAACCAAGAACCTTAAAGGGCAACCACTATTCGAAAATCATAAGGACACTAATGGAGGAGGCGGGGAATCAATTCAAGCATTAACAAAGCATCTAACACATAAGTAAATGTAAACCCAGTAATTAAAACACAATACCAAACACTAACCAGTGATTCGAAGAGGTAATCACACGAGGGTCTACAAAAACACACATTTTAACGATTTTCAGATCATGATGTTAAAGATAAAGAGTGAGATAGTGATTAACAACGTTGAGTGCATGTTACCTAAGCGAAGAAACACACTAGAAATCACAGCTTAATCAAATCGCAATCTAGAGACTTGAGAGAGAATAGTTGAAAAGTTTGACTAGATATGTGGGTTTTGACCAAGTCAAAACGCAACACCACTAATTGTACCTAGGTTACACCTTTCATCATTTGACATAATTGGTCCATCTCCTTCTTATTTCTAATTATGTAAGGTATATTACACAAATGGTCCCTCACTTTTCATATTTCTTTAACGTTTAGGGATACATAGCAACTAATGGATTGATTAACTTTGGGGAAATGACACAATTGGTCCTTCACATTTAATAAGCCTAGGATACAGTTAGCACATAGCAAATAAGATCCTAAATGAACATTCATTTGACATATTTGAACCATTTTGAGTCAACTCCAGTTTAACTCCCCCTTAATCCATAGCCTTGTTAGTTACCAAATCTTGTGTGTTAAAAAATGCCTGATAGATGTCATGAATTTGAAAAACCACTCTTCCCCTCAATTAATGACCCGTGTTCTATTTAAAGAGTTGTAGTCGTTGATTGAGTGTGAAATTTATGAAAACCCAAGTCCGATTGATTTACAAAAACAGCATTAAGCCACCATGTAAAGTCCAAATAATTTTCTGAAGAATCATAGACAGAAAATTATAAGGATAAAAGAAGACTTCTCTTCTTTATCAAGAAATAATGCACTGAAGCGTACATTAGATCAAGGTTGCAAGGATATAAAGTAATCCATGCCCGGGAGAACTTAATCACCCGGGAGAACTTAATCACCCGTTGTTAGGAACAGCCGTCTTTTTGGCGACGAGCTTTCCTCATTTTGAAAAGCGGGTTGCAGTCTGAAATAACTACAAGCCATTAAGACATGTTTTGAAAGGTTTAAACTTCCGTTCGAGCTTCATTTAAAGACCCGTGTCATTATTGAATGACATTTCTAGGACCGTAAATGTTATCGATAAACGGAAGACATGTCTTGAAGAAAACTATTTTTGGCATTTTCTATTTTCTGATTTTTATGGATTTTTGATGGTTTTATATTTTTGTATTTTTCTTTTTGGGTTTAAGTATGTACATATTTACATAGGATACTTGAAGCCAATCCGTTACTCATCCTGATCATCCTGAAGACTTTTGAGTGTCTC